>VXBU01003360.1:339147-454381 GCA_013400315.1 Bombycilla garrulus | reverse complement strand
ACCGTGCCCCCCCCCCCCCCCCCCCAGGAGCTTCCCCTTGTTTGCATGGTTGTGCTCTGATGCACAGGTATTTATCTAAATGGGGTCTGCTGTATTTGTACCAGCCCAGGTGGCAGGTAAGATGCAAACATCAGACACCTTTTTACACATCCCCAAGTTTCCTGAATGATTGATTAATTGCTTTCTCCCTTATCACCTTTTCTTTCTCATAACTGGGGGTCAGCTTGCATGGACTAACACCTTCAGGGAGGCCCTATTTCCTATATACATCAGCTTTACTGGTTTCTTATTATCTCAGCCCTATCTGTACCTTTGTTCAATTCAAGAGGTAATTAAACTCAAAGCCAAAGCAAATGTCAGGGTGATAATAAGACAGATAAGATTAAAAAGAAGTCTTTTTTTTTTTTTTTTAAAAAGACCTTACACATACCTGAAGTGCCTGTTGGCCCACAGCCAGTGGAAAGTTTTCTTTCTTGCTTGGATATAGTCAGAAGAGTGACCATGTAAAAAAATGGCACCACCTCACTTCAGGTGTGTGCTGCTGAGAACAGCACCTACCTGGCAAAGCACTCAAGCATATAAGTATTTGCCCTGGAATTGTTTACTCATATGCTTAAATTTAAGCACGTGCTTTAGTGTTTTTTTCGACCAATGCCTCAACCCAATGCAGCTGGAGTGGGTGTAATTCGGCGGGTGCAATTCCATTCATTTCAGTAATGTCATGGGAGTCACTTTGGGCTGAAGCCATTGCCTCCAGTCTGCTGCTCCTGCCGAAAGCCCACAGTGAGTGCCAGGGCTTTGCCGTGCTGCCCAATTCGCAGGAGAGCTCGGAAATTACCTGATTACTCCTTTGGGCTGTGCAGAGCCATGCATCACCTGTAGACTCCACCTTCCTCTGCATTGTTCTGGGATGGAAAGATGGACATGCTAATCTCTGCTTTGGGATAAGTTTTTTTAGCAGGAGCCCCGAGTGGCTCAGAAAACACTTCTGGAGGAGATTGTAAAGGGGATGTTATGGGCTCGCTCTGCCTCACTCATGGGCCGTCCATGCTTCCTTATGCCTTTCTGCATTGAATGAGTTTATAATCTGAAACAGACCTATGGTGCAATTTTCAGAGGTTGGGGTGGAGAAGCCACTAATCAAAAAGTGCTGCAGTTTTCCAAGGGAGCTTCAAAGCTCTCTGCAAGCAGGAGAGCCTGTGAAGGGTACACATGTTGCTGGCTAGGCAACCCCTGATGGTTAAAGTTTTACTTAAGCCCATGTGTTTTTCCACTGGGTATTTTTATTCTCTGAAGTCTACCATACTTGGCTATGTACTGTAAACACACCCCTGTTCTTCTCTCACATGTGTTTACTTTGTAGATGGGGGAGCACAGCTCACCATGCTGTCTGTTGGTAGCTGGCTGAAAGTGAAAATGAAGCACCAAAGCACCAAATCACCCCAGAAGCCTTGATGTATCCTGCCTCTCTCCTCCTGTGACCTCCCCACCTTAGAAGCCTGCTCTCTGCCTCCCTCCCACGGCACAGGGCAGATGCACCCGAGAGCTATGCTGTCCTCAGCATCCCTTTTGCAATCTGGCTCCCATTCTGCTCTGTTGCCTCAGCAGCAATGGGTCCTCAGCTGCTAAGGAAAAGAAGTTGTCCAAATAAGCCTCTCATAGAATGAGTGAGAAGCGCATTTATTATCTCTGAAGTATCTTAATAGTATCTGGGTGCTGAGTAGAGGCAGTAGGAGAAATGTCTCTGTGCTGAGATCATGCAAAGAGCCTGTGAGGGAGTCAGGACCTCACATGGCCTTTCAGCAGCTTTCAGTGTTTTGAGGTGGGTGGTAGCTGCCAACAGAGCGATTCCACAGGGCTCTGCATCCTGAAGAAAGATATTGAAAGTGATGACACCAAGGTCAAGTAATTCTGTAAGCGGTAAAATTTATTAGACTCTTTACTACGGCTCTGTCCTTTGGGGACTCTTTGATATTTACCAATATGTCCACGTTCCTCCCAGAATCTTTACCCTGAGAAAAGTGAACAATTTTCTTTATTCTTTCCTTAACTAGATGCCAATTTTTACAATGGAGGTAGAAATTAAAGATCTCTCAGAATTCCCTTTTCTGCGCTGCTGGGCTCAGAACCCTGGAGGGTGTGGAGCTACTAGGCTTCACTAGTTGCATGAAATGTACATTGTTCTGTCAAGATACCAAACTAAGAAATATTTTCATGGAGCTCTGAAAATAAGCAAGTAAATAGGAAGCAAGGGAAGACAGTGGTTGGGAAAGGTCAAGTTCAGCACAAAAAGTACTGCTGTTACAGCCACATTTCACCCTGTGAAGAGGCTTTGTGCTTTGGGTGAAGCTTTGATCTGCCTAAATAACTGCCTGTCTTCTCCCCAACATTGTGGGGAGGTATTGACCGAAAAACAGTAAGTTACACCAATGGGTGCTCCTTTCCTGCTGTAATATGAGTTATAATCATCTGTAAAATTCTCTGAAACAAATTCTTTATACCATCAGCCTTCCATTATTTATTGACTGCCTTACTTTGGAAGACAGCTAGGATAGAAAAGTTTAATATAAAGGCATGAAGAAATATCTATATAATTTTGAATATAGATTATGAATACATATTTGACTGTATTATATTATACATATTAGGTTGAATACATAAAGGGTTATATAAATCCCCTGTAGAAAGGACCCAGCTCCCAGACTGAAATCTTTTGAAATAGTTGCCACATATTTATTACTCACAAGGAAAATGTCTTTTTCTAAATGGTTTAGAAAAAGAACAGTGGTCAAATAGAAGGGAATCATTCCTTCAAATAAACAACTAAGCCCACACATTTAGGGGATGTGGTTCTTGTCATGTCTGGGACAATACTAAAAAAGCAAATTAAAATTTGCCGGGATATTTGCTGCTTGAAACTCTCTCCCTCCACCTGGGGTAAAAGAAAAGCAGGCTTCAGCCATAATGGTGGGAAAGCCCTTTGGGTTTCTGCTGCCTGTCTTTAGATGTGTTTACCAAGGGATTGCTTGGCTCTCATGCTTATAAGCTTATATGCCTACAAGCTTGGGTGTGCTTACAGGCAGCAGTGAAGGAAGCCCCCACTGTGGAGAAGGCGATGGGTCTCTCCCCACTCCCAGTGTCTTGATCCCTCTCAGAGCATATCCTGGAGGTCCTGAGGTCGGAGCACAAACCACAGTCTCCGCAGGAGAGGTGACTCACTGTGAGACATTGCAGGCTGAGAGGCAAAGCTAACAAATGCCACTCTGGGAAAGGCAGGCTAATGTACAGTGGGTGGCAGACACCAGGCAGCCACCTCCCCATGGGGCAAGAGGTGGGACTGAGGTGGCTGCAGAGTTTCCAACACCGCAAGGACATTCAGATCATGCTGAGGGCAAAGACACCCACTCACTGCCATGACCAATGAAGACATGAGTAAAATGTCCCTGGGATCAGGACTTGCTTTCAGCAAATGCTAAAGCCCAGAGAGGAAAATCACATTATTCTTCTATGAACGTACTTCATGGCAGCTGCTGCAGCTGAGAAGGTTCCTGAGCAGTGGAAGTATGGCCACAAAGCTCTCCTTCTAGCTCCAGATTTTACTCTGCTTCCAGCCTCTGTACAATGGGTCCAAAATGGTGAACCAGCGGGAAGTCATGTCTGTTTGGTGTGCTCCCTTGCTCCTAGACCCTGCCTAGCATGGTGATGGGAGAGTGCCCCCCAGGATGGCTGGACTGAGTGCACTGTTGGTGACAGGGAGGTCTGTCTGGCCCAATTAAGCACCATCCCCCAACAGATGCTGTAGAAACAGGGGAGCTCAAGACTGTAGAGAAGAACTGAGAAACATGAAGCTAACGTGAAGCTAACGTGAAAGCCAAAAGGTAGACTTTGCTGTTGATTCTTCTCCCTGCTTTTGTTGCTTTTCTGTCATAAAAACTTAGCAAAAGGATGTTTAAAATCCCTGCCATGCAGTTACTCATTCAGTTTGTGATGCTTGGTATTTCAGCAGAACAGTGGAATCCAGCTCACACTGTTGCAGTGTGTGTACACAGCTCAGGGGAAGGGCAATTGCACCTCTGCTCATGAACAATCCTGTCATGGCACTCGGACAGGAGATGAGCTGACAGGGTCCCACAAAGATGAATAACTCTTCCATTTCAACCCTTGCTCTGTACAAGAAACATACATTGTACATCTTGTATAAACGTACAAGAAATTATTTACTTGCTGGGAAATCAAGAACTGAAGATCGAGGCAACCAGCTGATTACACCTGGTATTGCAAAATGGGGAAATAACAAACCGCTGCTGTGTTTTGAGGTGTATCTCATAGCCTTTTTCACATGAGACCACTCATTTTTAGGTGACAGTGAGATGCTGAGGACCAGGTTGTAAAATGTGTCCTTGCCTTTCCCTGGGTGCATGCATAGAGTAGGTCAGCTATGAGCACCGTGAGATCTGGTCATGCAGCTGCTGATACATATGGACAAAAAAAGATGATGCAAATTTCTGCAGCAGAAATGGTGGGATTAATACACAGCTGAAAAACTGAGAAAGGCAGCATGCCCATGACATCCATGGATTGAAAGTTATAAGCAGAATGAGGCACTGCATGAAATCTGCCATTCACCTCATGAGCTGCCAAGAATGGTATTAAAAAAAAAAGCATAGGCTTGAACATGTTATGGCGCTTGGGATCAGATTTTCTAGGTTCCCGTGGAAAATCAAACCAGCATTAGTTTGATTTTCCAGCCCATCTAGGGTTTGCTTAAAGAAGCATTTTCCATGGCTCTATTCTCTGGCCAGGAGCAGAACAGCAGATGTCCAAAGCTGCAAAGCTGCAAAGCAGTTTCCAAGGTATCTCCCGAACACAGCATCCTGCTGGCAGCCCTTAACACAGACATCGCTTCATTTCCCTCACATTGCTGAACTCTAGAAGGAGTCACATTTCCCTTGAGACATCTTTCTAAGACTGCGGTGAAAAGCTTGAGTTAAGAAACAGGCAGTGCATAACTCCCTGTATTTTACTTTTTGGTGGTACATCAGGACAAATCTCAGCTGTTCAGAAATAAATGGTGGTCCCCTGTAGTGGAAAGGGCAGGGTAGGGAGAGGAGTGCTGAGAGAAAGGGCTGATCTAAGGGAATAAGAAAAGGTTTTAAGCCCCTCTTCATTCATCTTTCTTTGACACCCTCATTTTTCTTGTAATGGGCCACACCTCCTGCCCAGTTTCAAGTGCTCCAAAGTCTGGCACATCATCTCCATGCTGATCTCATTTCACTGGGGTACTTCACAGTTTCAGTTTTACTTTACTTATAGGGTGAGTCAGTCCCTTTCACCAAGGTCTTTTATTTATGATCACTTTGTCAAAAAAAAGAGAAAATAGAAAACTGTTTCAATGAGTGTAGAGAACTTTCCTTCCTGAGAGCTCTGAGCCTGGAAACTTGGTGGAGGCTACACTGGCAAAAGTTGTTTTCTCCAGGCCTGAGCCCTGGGATCACCTGCTGTTTCTTGTGGCTTTGGGGAGAGGAAACATAACCTCACCCTTCTGCCCCCAAAGTTGGATGCCCTTGAAACTGTTTTAGAATAAATTGGTAGGATTTGTTCTTATGCATCCAATGTCTCAGCGGAGACATTAGTTCAACACTTGAGAAAATGAAGAATGGAAATCTTTTCCTCTCTGTGTCAGCCAGAAAGAGTTCAGAGAGGATGGGAAGAGCCCATGGCAGCACACTGGTGATTTCTTGCATGCTGGGGTGTCATATGTACAGACCAGGAATTCCTGGTACTGACAGAGCCAAGTGTGAGGGGGGCTTCCACAATTTCCTTTAACCTGAAGTGTGAGGCAACACTGGAAACTCAAAAATATGTTCTATCTTTAGAGTCACACCAGGACCTACTGTACACTACTCATATGTGGATACCCTGTTGGTACCCAGGACAGTTTCCCATAAGGGAAATAAACCTTCCTCTTAAATCTGAACTATGTAGCCAGACCCTTCCTGGACCATGGACTTGCACCTGGTCTTAACACAGCCTCAAAACCAACTTCAGTCAGTGCCAGAGGACATCATTTTTTGCTCAAGCCTACAGGAGTGCTTCTGAAGCCAGTGTTACTGTGCCAGATTTCTTTTTTCTTTGTCATTTTAATCCATGACAAAAAAATTTCGAGGAAAGGTTTTGTTCTTTTCCACTCCTTGGGAGTTCTGTAACTAGTCACAAAGCCAAGTCAGCCATCTTGTTTGCACGATTCTCGGAATCACTGAGAAGCTAAATACACTCAAAAAGAGGACTGTGAGAGTGTTCTGTTCATTTTGAGCATCCCTTCTGCAAGAAATGTGGGAGTGAGCCTCCTAGCCAGACCTGAAGTTCTGCTGGGTCATCATCCCCAGTACAGACCAATACAGATGTTTCACAGGAAGGAATTATTTTCTTCAGCAAACCCATTAAGAAGACTTTGGCTTGAGCTCAGAATGTTTTATATCCTTTCTGTGCCTCTTAGATGCCTATGTTCTTTGCCTAACAGATATACTGGTGAATCCTGGGGAGAAGTAAACAGAAGAGATAAAGACTCTGAAGCTCAGAGCTTGTTTGCCTGGTGTCTGTTTGAATGACATACAACAAAGCTTTATTAGCACAAAGCAGCAAGGCCTGCATGTGGCCAGAAATCTCTCCTGCCTGTTGTCTCTGCATAGCCCAGGCACTCACTCCTTATCCCTGGTTTATACAGCTGGCCTGAGGACCACCCCAGGTAACAAAGAAAACATCAGCTCTTGAAAGATCCCCTGGGAACAGAAAGATGTCGTATTATTTACCCGTCTGGATTTACGCATGTGTGTGTGTGTTTAACAAGGAGCCCGGTGCCTGCTGGACTCCCGAGGCTGGAATTTATACAGGCCAGCATTTGGCTGCTGCAGTTTATCTTGAATGCAAGAATAATAAACTCAGCTGACAGGATGATGTATGCAAAGCATCTTCTCCTCCCATGGCGTGTGGTAGAGGTGTCTGGTTTGCAGGGAGTCCTATTATTAAGTGATTAGCCTTGCGACATTATCGATATCTTACTGCTTAGGGGCTTTGTGGGATCAGCAATACAGTAGGACTTGAGGTCCATCTGTCACAATGGCAGTCAGATACAGATGGTGGTGGGACAGCATTACCTGTGTAGGTGAAATAGATGTGAGGTTTTGTCACATGAAGACTCACAGAGATTTGCAAAAGAAAACAAAGTTGCACCTTCTTTATCATAGTTCCGTTATGAGATAACTTCTGCTACATTGTTTTAATGGCCCACTTTGTCTTGTCCTTCCTTGTCCTGCTACTGGCTCTCATTCAGCAAGAGCAAAAACAAAAACATCCCAAGCACCACTGAATATAGTATTTTCTTGACTTTTCAAGCAAGGCTGATTTATTCACCCCTAATCAAGTTTTGGCATCCAGGCAGCTTCAATCTCCTCTCTGTGCTTCTGCCAGTTCAGATGGTAAATTCTGAGATCCTAGGAAGCCTGAATCCTTGGATATTTTTTCATCACCAAAGGAACATCCTGAAAAGACGATAAAAACTAACAGCTTGCTGAACTGGGTGTGTTTGACCCTGAATAATCATTAAGGCCCACGTGGCCAAAGAGTACTTCAGGGGATTTGATCATAGCTATTTAAACTCCATTCTGCTCACATTATAAATAATGCTCATCCATTGTAAAATGCAAAAGTCCTTCACAGCCACACCTCACCGTGCATGTTTCCTCTTGTTGGTACTTTTATCTTACCCTAGCTGTGACAAAAAATCCCCTAGGTAAAGGCCTGCCATTGCAATTAATTTTATAAATTGACAGTGTTGTATACTCAAATGACTACAGTGGATTGTATATCTGTGGCAATTATCAGTCTCTGAAGGTGAACTGCTTCCATGATACAGCATGACTCTCAAAAGAGGGATCATTAGGCCAAGTACAGTCAGGCCAGACCAGTGCTTGTAAGAAAATTTGGGTCTAATCCATCATATCCACATGGAGTGGGCTGGAGTCTAGATTCTAAGCCTTTCTAATTCCCTTACCTCCCAGTAAGCCTTTGGTGTCCTATGGGACAGACTAAGATTTGATCATGTGTTCCTGGGAGGTAGAGCTTTTAATCCTGTGATTTGGACATGTAAGCAGACACTTCCCTGATCCCACCCATCTCAAAAGTGAAGAAAGAAAGGGTTGCAAAGAATCCAGGCCACTCCTGACTAAAATGTTATTGTGCTGGCTGCCCAAACTGAAGGCCAACTCTCTCTAAGCATTGTTTTCAAGCTTGGAGCAGCTTACAGAAATTCATAAAACAGGTGTGGAGGGAGGCAGTAAGACCACAGACCTAAACTGCTCTGGAAGAGAAAGGCTTGAAAACCCAAACACTGACCCCCGCTTTGCGAGGGCAGTTTCATCCAAACAGTGACACTGACTTGCTTCTTACTGGTGTCTGACACCTCTCTAAGTGGGCACACTGTCTTGCTCCTCTATGGGTGTCCAAGTGGGCACACTGGCTTGATCCTTTATGGGGATCCATTGCTGAACCTCTAAAGTCGGGGCACTGGTTTGGCTTGTCTAGGGCTTCACAATCCACGGATAGTGTTGGGTATGGAAGCTTTCCTGCAGTGACAAGAAGACACTGCTATCTATCAGAATATTACACTGCCTAGAAAACCAGAAAGTCAGTTGAAGTATGTGAAATCCTTCGCTCTCTGTGTTGCTTCACACTTCTCAAAGATGCAGGAGAGCCTACAATATCACCTTTGCTCTACCTAGGAGGATATATTTTTGGGGAAAAAAGGACCTGGTCCACTGAGGTCAATGGGAAGTCATCCATCGGTTCTAATCAGCTCTGAAGTGGGTCCTGGAGGGGCATCATGTAACTCAGTGATGTTACCCAGATCCTTCATTTGCATTTTGTCTTGTCCTCTGTTTCCTGTTATCTGTTTTCTCTCGTGGAGACAGATTTATCCTAGCAATTTAGAAACCATCACATCTTCTGCTTTTTTTTTTTTTTGTGAAATCCCTTGTGCTATTTCTTCATGCCCTGACTTCCTCTGCACAAAAACCACCTTTGCTTTTCCTTCAGCATGTTTGCCCCTAAGCCACCCAAGTTACAAACCATCTTTTTCAAATAACCAGCTTCATAAGCAAGTCACGGTGTTGTTTTTTCCACAGTAAACTCCTAAGAGCAGAAGTTAGCTGGTGGGGCAGGATCAGCACCACTTCTCTGTTGGTTTGGGTTTGTGCCATCATGTATCCTACTTGGCCCTGAGTGTAGCGTCACCCTCCCCACGTCGCCCACCCCACATCTCGCAGAGATGGAAAACAGAGCAAATGTTTTATCTGAGTTTTCAAATATTTTGCATTGTGGGCGGCTTGGAGCAGATCGCATCCTAATGGACTGTTAGGCCAATTTGGGCTTGCTAACAGCCTTTTTTATGGATAAGAAATGAGCTGGGACAGAGAGGAGCAAAATGCTTTGGAATATATATTTCATTCTCTGCTAGCACTTCTGTGGAAGAGCCAAAACGGATATCGCTGTCACTCAAATTTCCCTCCTGTTGTTTACTTTATCATCCCTGCTCTGCAAGGCCATGCTCACAGTGAGTGTGCAAGCTTGCCACTCTGCTGACCTCATGGAGATATGGTAGCAGACACCCAGTGAGGCTGTGGGCCTCCACAACCCAGGGAGAGGATGGGGATTTGGGCTGACACTGTTCACTTCATCCACTGAAGTGGAGACCATTCATGGCCTCTGTGGGCAGCAGAAATGAGGCTTTGCTCCTTGTACCTGTAGGAAATTATCTATACCAATAGAGCACAAGGAAGGGTGGCTGGGATATAAATGCAGACATTTTGCTTTATAACCACCAGGGTATGCCCACCAGGTGAAAATTTCACTGTAGTCAGCTGAAGGGTCCCCATACTGTTAGGAGCCCAAATCCCACAGTACGTGGTCACAGCAGGGAGCAGGAAGTGGCAGCATCAAAACATAGATCAAAATGTCATTTGTGTGTGTGTGTATGTGTGTGTAGCAGAAAGACAGGAAGAGAAAACCTATAGGAGGAGATCTGTGAAGCTGGGATGATAGCCATATTACCCAGGGTCTAGGTGAAGCAGCTTCAGGGAGAAGGAGGAGAAAAGGAATATAGCCTTACTCCCTACCACTGCAGTCACAGAATGTGATTTTGCTTTGCAAAGGGCCATTATGTGCCTGTTGATAACTTTGCAGCCTTCTGAACTTTTCTCCCCTTTTTCCACCATGACTTTTTCAGCATCTTGATCACCACATAATATGGAGAGATGGGACAATGCACATCCAGAAGGGTACAACCTCCTGAAAACAGGACAACTGTCTCTTCTGCTCAGTTAAGTGGTGCAGGTGGGTGTAGAATGGTTCATGGAACTGTTCATGGTTCCAGGTTTCAGCCTGGCCAGCCATGAGATGTGTGACTTCAGCACAACCACATCCTCATTTGACAGCATTCCCCATTCCAATTGTTCTGAGTGCTAAGAAGAAAAGAATTCATGTAGCTTCCTGTTTCTCCTACATTTGGAAATTCTTTCCCTCCTTGGAGCTGATTTAGCAGGCTGGACTTTTCCTGCACAGGCCAGCCGAGTGTGGAGAGAAGTAAGCAAACACAAAGGGATAGAAAGAAGCTTTCTCTTCTAGTAGGATTCTGATTCTTGTTTGCCCTAAGTAGCACTAAATTTTTGGAAATCTCCACTGAAAATGCAGTAGAAGAAATGCAGGAACGCTTTACCCAGGCTGATCCACATTCAAATAATTTACTGAAAAACATTTACCAAAAAAAATTAACTACTTTTTGGGAAATGCCATTCTGAGCCTCTTGATGCACTTGATAGCTCCAAAATATATTTGCAGTGTCCTGGGGTCGTGGAAACAACATTCTTTCCTTAAGATATTGTGGGTCCATGTTGTGCAGAGAGCAAGTACAGGTGGTGCTGGATACACCACTGATCTCCATGGAGTGCCAGTCACCACCAGCTGCACAGTCAGAGAGGTGAAGAATAAGCAGCTAATAGGCTCCAAAAATTTCTGCTTGTCTCCTGCTGCTTTACAGGAGTCTAGCAGAAGCTCAGGTCAGAATCCCTCTCCTGGTCCCTGCCGATCCTGTTCTTCCAAGGAAACCTCTTTTAAATAGGTGTTTTGCCTTCTTCATCATTAGAGAGGCATCTGAAGAGTTACACTTACCTTGTTGGAAGACTTGCAAATGAGTAACTTGCACTCTTGCCTGCTCTTGCCATCTTTCAGAGGGCGTTTGTCTAGGGACAACGTGGTGCTGAAGATCCTGAATTGTGCTTTGGATTCTGTTTTGTTCTGCTCTTGCCACCTCTGCATTCTTCATAAAAATTGTTTAATGCACAGCATATTCCCAGTGGTGAATCAGAAGATGGGGACCATGGCCATCCTCTCTCCTGTCTACCATGCAGACTTTCCTAAAGCTTGGCAGCTAGGCTTCCCTCCAGATGCCAGAAGACATGGGGCTAAACTTCCCATGGGAGGCAGACAACAGTATGCAGCTCCCTCCCTTGTCACTGCTATAAACCTCAATTACAGTACGGGCAGCCTCCCCTCCCAGCTGCTCTTTTGAGTGAACTGTTTGGGACATTTATCCTTTAAGCAGAAGTGAATGGCAAGTTCTGGGTCCACCTCCTAGGCCGGGCCATTTGAAGTCCATTCTCAGAAGATGGACAAATGCATAATCAAGGCAAAAGCTTGCTAACCCACCGTCCTTCTGTCCTTCCTTCTGAAACCAGGCTTACAGGACAGTGCCAATTCTGCACTTCACTGCTACTTGCAGTAGTAGTGAATCAGTGGCTGGTTGCCTCCTCAGTGACCTTCCTAAGATGGTCACTCTCCCGCTGCCTCTGTAACTTTCCAGAAATCCATCTCTCCTGAAGGCAGGGAAAATTAGTCAACTGAGGATCCCAAGGAGAAGCTACCCATCTCCTGTATAAAATCAACATCTCTCCCTCTTCTCTGCATCTTTTGTGCATGACTCTACACTCTTGCTGGGCATAAAAGCCTTCCTGTACACACTGGCTGAGTGAGCTCATTGCCCACTTCCCTTCCTTGGGTGGCCTTTTGCTTCTAGCTGCTTGCAGTACTGTAGCTGACAAAACACCTCCAGCATGCTCTCCTCTTGCAAGCCTGCAGCTCTCTTGCTTGGAGGCAAGCAAGGGAAATCACACAGTCATAGTGTGAACGTTTGAAAAACATTTATAGAAAAGGAAGGGGAAAGCAAATCAATATTAATAAATTACAGAAAGATAGAACATCTGCACTAAATTATTGCAAACTCAAGTGAGAGTGGAAAGCTAAATAAATAAAGTAAAAATCATGTTAAGTTGGAAGATGAGTAATAGAAAAATTCTCCTTCAAAGTGCCACCAGTTAGCCTTTTTGTACAGCACTTTATACAAACAAAACTAATGGAGATATAACAGGGGTCAGAAAGCTTGATGCAGCTGTCTAACAGCTGTCTGCCCTGTTTATTTTGCTCCCTTTTGACTCTACATTATTTTATGGCTTGGATAAGTGCAGTGCAAAGAGAGAGACCCTGAAATTTGGGTTGTCTTGTCCTATAAAGGCAGCCAGAGGATGGACTAGATGAAGGCAGAGGTCCTGTACAGGTAAGGATAAAGAAGTAGGTACCTTCACACAGCAAAGGCTTAGGAAGGCTCTTGGAGAAACCATGTGGCAATTAGGAAATTTGAATGGCCAAGGAGCTCAGCAGCTCCTGGCCTATGAAAAAAACACCATTTTCTTTTGTTCTTCTAGTTCTGTTGCCATATCTACTCCCAGCTGGATGTTATGAGGCACTGAGGTGGAAGCAGATGATTTCCAGGTGTCCTTTCAGGCATGGGACTTGATGCCTCATACATTGCCTTTGCTCAGGGATGTGACTGAACAAGAAGCTCAGGTTAACATACATACCAGTGAGAGAGAGGCTCAAAATGTGGTAGACCATTTTTCTCTGTCCTAAAATGAGCTCCATTAGTATACCATTGCTAAAGGTACTTGCTTATTGCTCCTAAGGGCATTCTGAGATGGCTACTTCGTATCTTCCTCAAGCAACCTGTACTTGCCACTGGAAAATTTTTTTAAATGCATAAATTTGTTTTCTTATAGTAATGTAGACCCAAGGATTTGCTATGTCTGTGCAATTAAAACACTAGATCCCTTTTATTTTCAACAGCCATCTTCTTGTTGAAAGTAAGTTATCATTTCTCCTTCAGTTTTCCTTAAACAACGCTGATTCTTTTAATCTTTTTCCATAGACAGCATTTTCTACATTATGAGCAGTTCTTGCTCTTCATTTTTGTGAAAGTACCTCCTTACGTTTCAGGGATAAAATTTCAGTGAAGGCCTTCCCACTACTAAGTAGAGCGCAGTATCACTTTTCATGATGTGAAGGCTTGAATTTCTGTTTGCACACTCCCATGTGATAATTTGCCTTTTCCATACCAGCCTGTCATTGCTGTTTCAGGTTCAGCTAACCCACAAACCCTTTTTTTCCAAGAGGTTCCATTCTAATAAAAATATCCTTCTGCATTTTTAGCATCATAAAATTTACTACATGTACAACCTCCAGAGTTCACCTGAACTTAATCCATTGATCTTGCTCTGTCATCTCACCCACCTTTTTCAGACTATATCTTCAACATGTTAAAATCATCTGGAATAAGATGTTTTGTTGAGATGGGTGGTAACACAACAGCTTTTCCTCTGTGTAAAGTCTTATTTTCCTAAATACTCCCATTTAGCTTTAAATCTTACCTATTTTTCATTGGATTGGCTGTGCTAATTGCATCCTTACATTAAGGCCATTTTAGATGCAATTAAAAAAGATGCCAAACACTTTGATCTTCTCATTGTAATCTCCCCATTATCTTCCCTCTTCATGGAGTAATGAGCTAACATTTTCCTCCATCTTCTTTTTCACCAGTGATTGAATTCTGTTACCTTTGTTGTCTCTTGCTAATTTAATTTCAAGTTTCCAGACCTTGTTTTACATGGCTGTGTTCATACTCATCCTTGGACATCTGGTTTTGTTTCTTCTTCTTGTGGTTCCTTATTGTCTTTGAGATCAATGAAGCGAAGTCAGTGTTTTTCATTTCTAGTCTTTTTTCTGCATCTGAACTTCTGCCTTTGGCATTGTTTCTTTGGGGAACTACTAACTCTCTCTAAACTCTCTGTATCTTGGAAGTTTCCCAAGCTTATTGAAGTCTGTCTGTCTGAAATCCATTGAGTTGGGTTTCTTCTCTTCTCCTGGCCTTCCTCTCCAGGGACCCTGAAATCTACCTTCCAAGGTAAGTCCCATCCACACTGCCATCCACCTTCCCTTTCCTAAACGGCTGCTCCCTCGTGCTAAGACTCAAACACAGAGGAGCTTTTCCTTTAATTCCTTCCTGGGTCTCCTGAATACAAACAAAAGTTGTGATAAGTCTGTGTCACTAAGATGCTGAAGACTTTTTAAGCTGCTGAATTCTATTTGTTCAACAAATGTCTCTAAATGTAGCTAAAATCTTCCACTTCCCACAAGACCTGTGATTCAGACATCTCTGTCAGCTGCTCTCAGGGAGCCTCATACACCTAATCTTCATGAATGGATGCCCTTCAATAGACTGCAGTGAACTCTGACAATGGTGTCCCATTTCCGCCTTTGCGTAAGTCCAGCAAGGCTAACTCCATCTGTCTTCTGGATTTCAGAGCAAGCTTATACCTACGAGGCTCATGGAGTGACACCTCTTTTATGTGTCTGCTGTCCATTCTTGAACAAGCAGCATCCTTTCCTGTCAGCATTCCTCTCATGTGAATGATACAATCATGTCTCTGTGATTTCAGTGAAGCTGTAATCTTGATCCTATATTAAAACTCCCAGCTAGAATAAAGAGAATATTTATTAAATGCTGCATGATTTCACCATGCTGCTTTCATTACTATGCCAACATCTAATACTGATGCATTATTCTCATTTCTTCTGTGGCATTGTGACAAAAAGCATTTTCCTTCTTCATTTTAAGGTCTTCCTCTAGTTTGCTGCGGTGTCTGGGTGAGCATATACTGGTCATGTGGTTTTGACTCCCTGTACATTATCCTTTTCCTGAAACATCATGCCATAGGTAAAAAAATAGAGGTTTTTTTTAGGCTCAAACATTATTTTATTTTATTCTTTTTGTGGGTACTGGTGCTTAGGACATTACTCTGAAGTCTTTCAGCACAGCATTTGCTCTCAGGAATCATGGATAGTGACTCTTTCTCTAAATCAAGAACAGTTGCCTTAAAATTACATTTGTCTGAGTTCAAGGATGAGATTTCAATAATAGGGATGAGTTGAGGACGTAAATACTTCACTAGGAATAAGTGAAGATGAGGGGGAAAGTGCCTATCTTACTAAGCAGAATTTGATCTATTTCCTACAGACTAGAAAGATACACAGCTCTTTCCATTCCTTAAGCTGGATGGGGAGGTAGCATGCCATGCCAGCAGGAATGCTCACTTCATCTACATGCAAGAGTTTTTCCTCACCTTGGTGACCACACAGCCCAGACCCAAAGTTCTCAGCAATAACACAAATGGAGGGAATTGTCAGTCATGGAAATACTTCAACACATTCTGTGTTGCCCAGAAATGTAAGAGACCATCTGGAATTAGTGTTGAATATTTTTGCTAATGACCTCATGATGGAAGATTGAGAATGTTTATTAAATTTGCAGATGACACCAGGCAGGGATTACTTGTGAGTCTGGTAGAGGACAGGATTAGAATTCAAAATTATCTTGCTGAACTGGAGAAATTGTCTGAAAAAAGATTAAATAGAATGCAATTCAATAAGAACCCACGCAATACATACACTTACACAGGAATAATCATCAGCATAAGCCCATAATGACAATTTTTAGAAAGTTTGCACAAAAAAGACTGGAAAGAATTCTGGCAGATCACAGAAGTTGTCAAATGAGCCAACTGTATATTACTTCTGTGAAAATGTTAGATATTATCCTGGGATATATAAATGGGAATAGATCTTAGATGATATATTCTACTCGGCACTGGCAGGGCCTCAGAGGCAATATGTGATCCTGTTTTGGGCACTGCATTTATGAAAAATACAGAGTGTTTGGAGGAAAGTATGACAGGAACAACATAGTAGCACAGAAGTCTGGAAAAACGGGAATTGTGGAAGAAGCTTGCATGGAGGCTGTTTAACAGTAGAAGAGGCATGGAATAAATTTTAGGTAAACCAAGCTCCTACAGAGAAGACGGAAATTGCCTGTTCTTTCAGCCTGAAATCAGAAAGACATAAATGTAACAGGAAAAATCCAGATCAAGCATTACTAAGAAACTTTCCTGCTGATCAGAAAAGTGGAAAGAGTTTTCTTGAAAAGAGATCTCTATCCTGGAAAGTCTATAGACATGGATCTTCAGCTAAGGAGAACTGTTGATACAGAAAGATTTGGACGGCCTCCCCAAAAGGTCTGGGTAGCTGAACGCACAACTTTGGCCTACGAACCAGAGATAAAGCAATATTTTAAACAAGGAAGCTTCTGTCTTGAATCTGAATAACTTTGGGGCATGCCCCTCTTTAAAAAAATCAGACATTGTTCCTACATGCTCAAAATGGGTATTCCCACTGCACCAGGAGCCTGTTGTTCTCCATCACTTGGGGATGTTTGACAGTGTCTTGCTTGACAGCTCCTCAGTGCCTCAGCTATGCCTGGGTGGAAGGTACCCACTGAGCTGCAGTTCATTGGGGCAGACTGCCGCTTTCCCCTCTCTCCCTGAAATTCTGATGTGAGCAGGGATCAGGGCAGGAGTGAGACACTGGGCAGCACATCAGCACGTGCTTCCACCTCTGTGTAAGCATACAGGCTCTTCATTTCACCCTTTACTCACCTTCTTGTCTCCAGGTGGACTGAACAAGCAGGGGCTCAGCACAGGATGCAGAGGAGCATGTGCCCCGGTGCTGAGGTACCATCTTTCCTTATGCCTTATCCAGTGTGGAAGGCAACAAGGAGGGATTACACTACTCTGCCAGAGAGGTACACCACTGGAATGGTCATCATGGCCTTGGGAATCAAGAGAGCAAGCAGTACCCTGATCACCTTTAATTGGGTAAGACCTGTATTTAGGGCACTGGTAATTCAGAGATGGTGTCATTCCAAATGGAGTTTACGTTTGCCTTTATTTAAAGTTATCACTTCTGCATTGGTGCTGTTTGGCTCTCAATGATGTTCCAAGTAAGTAATTTTAAATTCCTATGATTCATATTATCCCTGACTAATGGTGCCCACAATGGAAAATTCTAGGAGTTTTGCGATGAAAACCATATTTAGTGTTAGTAGTATCCATATATAGTAGGGACTGACTGTAATAAAGGGAACAAAAAGAAATATGCTGGTAAAGACAGGAAGTGAAATCTCCAGAATGATACTTTTTCATGTGGCATTTAAAGGGCATGCTAGAAATATTTTGGTGGGAGATCAAATACCACCATTCTCCACATTTTGGTTTGATGTCTAATCATTCTTCTTGGTCAGGTTCTACCAAGAAAAACCACAAACACACATTAAACATCTTCTGTTCATCTTCTGGTTTTGTACTTGAGGCTCCTCCTCCCACTTCAGTGCCAAACCGTCCCAGGTTCCACATCACCATGGGGTTATTAATCAATTGTGATATCCACATAACCTCCAGTTTCAGCTCTCTTTGGTCCCTCTACTCCACCAGCAGAACTATTTCTAATTGGCTAATCAGCTTATCCGGTTTGGCCCTTGATGCAAACCAGGTCTAGACATGATCTATTCCTGGGAGGCCCCTAGGTTCAAGGGGCCAATCTCACACCCTGTCCATCACTATTGTCAGCACCGTACCCTATCTCAAAGACATGCCAATGAACATTAGCAAGAGATTAAAATGACAGCCTTGGTTTTCTTACATGCCTTTTAATCATCGTAACATGCAGTCTAATGTTTCACTCTGTCTTCCTTTCCCTGCAAGCCCATGTTCTCAAGGAAGAAACCAGGAGGGATGAGAGCAGGTCAAAGACCACAGCAGAGTGAAAGCAGTGGAAAGGAATTAAAATGGAGGGTGGGGGAGGACGAGACAAGAAGGAAAACCCAAGTCAGAATCTGGCAGCCAGACACAAAGCAACAAGGCTGGAATATAAATTCCTTCGTATGGCTCCCAAAGGCTGACATCTTATATGTACCACTCACATCACACTAGCATGCCACCAACATGTGCCAATGCTTGTGTCTACTGCAGGCTGCTTGACACCCATAGCCACACAGCCAAAAGGTGGTTTTCACAAAGGCTGCGCATCTAAACTAGCTCTGAGAAGAGCTGGGAGGCTTGGCTGCTCTGGAAACCAAGCTGCCTTTTTGAAGTGCCTGCATATGCTTTTAGCAGCTGACTTTCAGACCTTTGGGTTTCTGAAAAAGTCTCAGCCTGGTCCCTTAGTTGTGACTTTATGCAATTATTGACCATTTATGTAAACAACAATCAGAGGGCTGCACGAAATAGGATCGTGTCTGAATTCCTTCTTGGTCTCTCCGGCAGTGAATAGTCGGTGGCTCTTTAACAAAGCCCCATTCTCTCTGCAAAGAAGTGTCAATGTTAAAGGCGGATGCTCCTATATAAATATCTGCTAAACAGCAGGCATAATGAAGGTCTCCTTGTGCCCCAGCTGAAGAGCTGTGTGGCTGTGTTAACAGCATGCACAACCAAAGCTAATGGTCACACTTGTCCAAGACTTCCTTGTGCTCGGCCAGCTCTGAATGCAGACAGGGCAAGTTCACACCTGCCTGCAAAATACCATATGGACATCATCTGTAACTAAGTTGCTCAGATGGTTCATTTCTAAGGGGCATTCAAATTTTTCCTGGATGTGTGTTTTTTCCTCTCTTAGTCATGCTTTTACTAAAAATTTTAGCTAGCGTAATACCATCTCCTTAGCTTTTCAGCTCCTTGGTCCAAAACTATTTGGCTGGTGGGATGCGTGAATTCCTTTAGCCAACCAGTGGAGCATGTAATTAGTTCTATATGCACGAATGAATTACGCATATGTTTTGCTATGTGGCTTCAGCTGGTAACTAAGCATGAGAAGTTTCCAGCCAGAAAAGGAAACCGGTGAGAAAGTTAGGAAAGGCTGTGAAATGGGCAGTGCACAGGACATCTCTGGTTTTCCTTGCTCCCTTTCTGCTACATGCCTGGTTCTGCCTGCATCCTCATTTTTTAGGCTGTGCTTTCCATGGAATACAGGTTCTTCAGAGGATGCTGGGAGCATGCTGCAGGATGCACGCTGTTTTCTGTGCATCACATTCTGTTTTCACTCAGCACTGAGTCCAGATGACTTTTGCTGACCCAGTAAGGGTTAAGCTCGGCCAGCTGCAGAGGTCAGATGAGTCCTGCTCACCCATCCCAGCCCGCCTGGGCAGGAGATGGAAACAGAGCCTTGCAATCACACCTGTCTTAATGAAGTTCCTGTCTCTTGGTTGAGACAAGATGTCTGGATCTCTGTGGGTGTTTCTGAGGCTGTTGCAGTACACAGTCAAACAAGTTTGCTTGAACTGCTTCACAGTCCAGCTACATCGTGTATTTGCAGAAAACCTTCCTGCAAAGGCAGGTGTCTTACAGAACTGCTGTGCTGCTTTGCTCCTTTCTGTCACTTGTTTAGCAATTCTTTAAGGATGCAAGCCTTAAAAGCAGGCCAGAGTTGAGAGAATTTTCATGGTTGTAAGCCTTCTCTCAGTCCTTTATTGCAGTACTCAGCTCATGTTGAGTTGGCCTTCTCTGAACAAGGGAAATGTAACCCTGCTGGTAGCACCATTATATTATTTACACAGCAAGTTACAGTGCAGAGTTCAGACTATTTTTTTTACATCTCTGGGCCGAAAAAATGATTAGAATGTTTTGCATAAGCAAAATTTATCCTGTCCATTTCAATAGTCAATTTTTGTAATGCACCCTGGCATGTTAGAGATATTATTTCTTGACATAAATAATAACCTAGTACACAGACCTCCCCCCTGGTGAAATCCATCCAGATTTTTACCGTGCCCAGATGGAGTAGGATGTATAGAAACATTTTTTTCAAAGAGAGAATCTTGTAGCAGACTATCAGATCTCATTTAATTTTATGGTGAGACAATGCCAGAAGTGGATTCGATGTAAATGCTGATGTGTTTCACTAGTGTTTCATACTGAACTGTGGCACCCAAGGACCGAAGTGGAACTTCCTGAAGCCAGCAGAAGTCTTTGCATCATTTCTCTGGTTCTCAGGCATCCCAATGAAAGCTATCCAGCAAGGCAGCACACTCGGCGCCTTCTCCTCTGACCTCCCTCTGAAATTACACATGAGGCCACACATTTGGCAGATGGGGAAAGACTGAACAGCAAGCATTTCAGCCTCTTACAGATGTGGTTAAATTATCTTAATGTATTTAAACAAAGTGCAATGTCAAAGTAGCATAAATACCATATTTCAGCAAAATGGCTGCTTCTCCAGAGTTCTGCTTGCCGATGCCAAATGAAATACTTCCCACTGTTTATTCACAAAATTTTTTCTTGTCCTCTGAATTTTCATATTGCTGGGCTGGGCTAAATAATCAGTTTCCTTTTAAAATAGAAAAACTACTAGTGCATTCCAATAGGCTTTTCATGTTATGTTAGAAACCTTTGGGAATGCAGTGTGATTAGGGGTTTTTTTGGTCTTAATTATTGCTGATGGGAGCCTACCTGTGGGGAAACTCTGAAAGGCACACAACATGCACACTGAGGCCATGTACACTGAGGAGCTAGAGGAGGAAGTCTGAAGTGTGTGGCAGCCATTTGGTATATTAGTGGCACTTCCAGCCTTCTTAAACAGGATACCCTTTGTGTTAAGAACCACACCTGCATCACTTCAGAGATTAATGAGCAATTTCTTGGCAGCACTTGTGGACATTTCAGTTGTCCATTAGGATGATATAAAACCAGAGGAGAAATTTTTTTGATCAGCTTTAATTGAGCAGTAATCTCTTTTCCTTAAACAACTTAAGTTTCTTGGGAAACTCATAAGCCTCCTTGACTGCCTGGACAAAGAGTAAAGAGATGACAGAGGCCTCCTAAAGTATAAATCCTCCTCCATCCTCCTCCATTAGTCAAGTCTCCTCTGTGAATGAGTTAACTTTAAAAAAAAAAAAAAATCATATTACTAAGTATTTTATCAAAGCAAACATTTAATCAAAGTGAAAGGAAGAGATACTAGTCCCCTTCTGGAATGGGATGGAGACTGCCAAGATGTGTTTTAATTTCTTAAGAAAACAAACTATGTCAAACACTGGGTTTTAAGCAACCAGATGCTCATTTATCATTCGTTTTGTCTGTGCATGCACTTGGGGTCCTGCTGAATACAAGTTTTCTGAGATGGAAATGACCATATGGCCAATACCTTAAAAATTAATTCAACATGCCCTGCCTCTCGTGCGCATCACATTCTTTTAATGGTGCTTTTCTTCCTTTTTTTCAGTGTTGGACAATAGAAACAGAACAACCGCCTTTGTGAGAGTCTGATTCGTTGCAGAGACAATCTATGACTGATGCTGTATGCTACCAGCAGAGTTTGGATACTTTGCAAAGGCTTTGATTTCATGGCCCTGCTTCTTTCAGAGGTTATCTCACAAAAAACCCAAACAAAAAACCAGCTTTGCTACTGTTTTAGGTGTTGTGAGAAGGCCCACAGGAAGTGGCCTGCAGCTGCCCCAGAGCTGTGCTGGTGTGCTCTAAGATGAGCACTGGGTGTGTGGTATGCCAGAGATGTCCGGGAATGACAGCAGTTCATGCACTCACCAGGTGTTGTATGCATTCCTCATACATCACAAAACAGCTAAAGTTTGCTGACTAAGGAAGATGTGAGCAAACAAAATAGGGTAGCTTTATAAACTCAAACTCCCTATTTGCAGGTACCACAGTCACTGAAGATTTCCATGGTAAAGGCCACCTTGATTTCAGAAAGGTCTTTTGTGAGCAAAATTAATGCAAGTACAGTTCTGCTCATGGGTCCTGACACAGTAAAAAGACATCCAATGGAACACAGCTGTATGTTGTTGGACACTGTAGTTTTCATCTTCTTGATAAAGACTCAAGTGGCAGCCAGGAACCTGAAACATAGCTCAGTGACATGGTTTATAGATACCCACTTTATCTTAGCAAGGGCAGGGTGTTTTCCTGGTCAGCAGAGTATAATTTTGTCTGCCTGCTTGTAGTATCCCTGTACTGCCCCCTTAGCTGCTTTGTTCCTCTGCCTCCCCTCTGCCAGTGATCACTATTCACCCACTCTTGTGAAGAATTTTCCTAAAGCTCTACAAGCATGAAGCGACCCTGGCAGGCATTAGGGATGAGCATTATCAGCAGGGTGTACTGTGACTGATCACACGACTGACATCTTTGACACCTCCTAAACCCAAACCTGAAACTGCCACATCCCAGAAAAATCATTTGCTGACCCATGCTGACGCAAACACCAAGAGCAGGAGTACCTACAGTCTGCGTACACAGCTCACAGGTTTGATACTCTGTATTAGTGGATGCCACAACACCCCGCACATGACACAGCTGTCCACCTGCGCTTGAGCCTGAAGTTAAGGGAGCAAGGATGACAGGAATGCGAAAGGAAGTAACTGTGTTTCAGCTCTCCTCTCATCTGCTTCCAGAGGATGTGAGCTTCAGTTTCTTCGAATCCAAACATCTGAAGAAATACCTGCTGTCTGGAATGTTCCAAGGGAACTTCCTACCAAGGAAGTAACCAGATATTTGTCTTCCAAACAGCACTGAAAGCCCTGACTTTGGCTCCAATAAGCACATAAGTCATAATACTAGGGAATAAGGGAATAGACTATTTCAGTTGGAAGGGACCTGCAGTGATCATCTAGTTCGACTGCCTGACAAATTCAGGGCCAAAGAAGCTAAACCATGTTAAAGGCATTGCTCAAACTTTTCTTAAATGGCTTTGACCACCTCTCTGAAGGCTTGTTCAGTATTTGACAATTTTCTCAGTAAAAAAATGCTTCCTAATATTCAGTCTAAACCTTGCATGATGTAGTTTTGAACCACTTCCATATGTCCTATCCCTGGATCCCAAGGAGAAGAGCTAGTGTCTCCCTTTCCAACTTCCCTTTTCAGGGAGCTGTACAGACTACTGACATCACCCCTCAGATTTCTTTTCTCCAAACTAGACAAAAACCTCACAGGGTGTTCCTTACAGTCCTTTTGCTAGCTCTGTCGCCCTTGTCTGGATCCAAGGACCTTCACATCCTCCTTAACCTGTGGGGCCCAAAACTGCACACTGTGCTCAAGGTGGGAATGGCAGACAGCAGGTTATCTGTCACCTCTTTTGACTTGCTGGTTGTGCTGTGTTTGATACACCCCAGGATGTGGTGCCCTCTTGGGTGCCAGGGCTCACTGCTGGCTCCCACTGAGCCTGCTGCTGACCAGGACCCCCCGACTGCTCTCTCAAGCCACTCCTCTCCCAATTTAAGCTTGTGCTCGGCATTACTCCGGCATTTCAGCTTGTTAAATTTCATCCCATTAATCACAGCCCAATGCTCCAATCAATCTAGATTCCTCTGCAAGGCTTCTTGTCCCTCAAGAGTCAACAGCACCTCCCAGTTTGGAATCATCAGCAAACTTGCTAATGGTGCACTCAGCTCCTACATATTGGATGTGATAACGTCCTCTGTAAATAAAGGCATACTGATACTTGTTATATTACTCTCTTTCTTTCTATTTTCTTTTTCCTGTTATTTTTGTGTGAATTTTGTATTTGATTAACCATTGCCATTTTAGAAAACAATTCATTGAGGTGTGGCCACATGTCACATCTCAGTGAAAGCTGTTTGAACTGCAACCTTCTCTAAGGAAATTGGTTATGTGCTTTGAATTACCTAGAAATCACATTCATATACCTGATTTTTATTTTTTTCTGGTAATGTCACCTTATTGTCAGCACTTAGGAAGGTTAACTAACTGATAGGGATGGGAAGTGCAGCCCATCATTCGAAAGACAGACTCTGTGTGGTGATGATCAGTAAGAAATCATTCCTCTAGCTCTGTCTTTTCTTGCTTTCTGCAGTAGTTGCTCTGTTTGTCAGCTGTCTACTGTACTCTTCAGAGAAGCTTTTATTTTTCAGCCAGTGGGAATAGACTTTGGAAAAAGAGACTGGAGCTGTAAAAACCAACAGCCAAACCTCACCAACACTCTTAAGAGGAAGCCCAGATATACCCAAGGAAGAGGTCATTCAGAGAAGAACAAAGATGGGTTTGTAGAGAAGTATTTTCATAAGAGTAGCAACTACTGATAGTTTCAAAAGTCAGTAGCAAGTGCCTAGATAGGTGGTAAATATTTATTTAAAATAGAAATATTTTAAATACAGGGCTGGTCTATAGACAAGTGTCCTATCCAACATGTCCATGAGTCAGTGATTGATCTGAGCAGTCATGTCTCCTACTGGCTCCTATCACATCCTGTGCATGTCAGGCCATGCACTTCCCCTCAGCAGGATGCCATTTGTCTCCCAAGAAAGAGGTGCCTCTTACCTGCACTGCTTAATATTAAAAAGTCACCTGATTCACTGCTAAGGGGACATCTGTAGGATCAAGATCACACTCCATCTCCAAACCTCTGGCTGCCTGCATTGCTGATAGTCTGACTCACACGTGGGCTGACCCCACTGATCTGCAGGCTGGAGACACACAGGCACAAGGAGAGTGCTGACCAGGACTTGGATCCTGCCCCCATGGGCAATGTGGGTCCCAGCAGGCTGGGCCATGCCCTGCACTGCATCCTTTAGCCAGCAGTGGGTTCCAGTAACCCTGTAGTAAGCCAAAGGCTGAGTTTCAACATGACTGTGAAGAACCTGGCTCACACCCATTCATTTATGACAGTTTGGCCATCTTCTACATGTTTCAGAGTATTTCTTCAGGAATTTTTTTTTTCCTTATCTCATGATTTGGCGTTTGTTTGTTTAAAGTTCCTGAAATACAGTCCAAGCAGGTTGAACCTTGTGACTTGTGGCTGACTGAATACTTCTTTGCAAACAAATGTGCCATGACCACAAAAACAGCAGGCTTCAGTCCCAGGGAGATCTCCTTTTGGTCTCCCTGCAAGCCTAGTAGCTTTCATAGTGGAGTCCATATCTGCACACATCCAGAGGTTTCCCCTGGGGAGGCAAGCTGCCCTTCAACCTGCCACCCCTGCTGCCCGCTAATCTCCAGTTTTCCACAGCTGCATCATCAACCCTGTAGCATGAACAGTCCCATGCCCTGTGTCCCAGTAAAAAGGCAAACATGAACCATGGGGAAGAAATTACTACTCTCTTTCGGTTGTCCTTTCTGGCAGCTGGTGGCATTCCCATCGTGTCCCTTTGAAAGTCCTGATCATTCTTGTCAGATTGCCTCTGTGCTGATAATTCAGTAGACCAGCAGCACCTGTTACCCCAGTCTCCTCCTTCAGCGTTGGCTGCCTTGAGCTTGTACAGCAGGAACTTCCTGCAGCACATCCTGCCTCCCAGGAAAGGCATGGCTGGAGTCTCTGCTGGTCAATAAGCACATTCAGCATATCAGTTCATGCTCTGTTCCCTGCAATTCTTCCATGGCTGTGTTTTAGCTGTTTGATCTCTGGCTAGAGCCCATGATATGGCAAAGCCTGGAGTCTCCCCCTGCTGAAGGGCTGCGTCCAGCCACGGTAAGACAGGCAGATTGGGTGCACCAGCTGGTGCCCTTCTGAGACTTTCTGTGCAGCACTGCTCTGGTGCTGACCTCTGCCGTCAGTGCACCTGCTCAGAAAGGCCCGCAGACCCTCCTGGCTGCACTGCAGTGACACCAAGTCTCCCTTGGTATTGTCCTCACTACTGCAGCTCAAGATTTTTAGCTTCCTGGAGATATGGGAGAGGAAGAACGTAAGACAGGAAGATAAGTAGACAGCAGTTTTAAACTGTCCCCTTTCCTGAATTCATGTTTTTTCAGAGAAAATTTCTATCTCTGAAAAAAAAAAAAGAAGTGATATTTATCTTATTTTCCCCTCTTAATTAACTCACCAGCATTTCCCAGCCTTTCAACAAGCGGTAGGGGTGAATGTAAATGTGTTTGTGTGCATGACCTCGATGCTGTCCATGGGATCTCTGGGCACTCCAAACTTGCTGTTGTCTTGAGGCAGATGCAACTGTGGGTGATTGAGTTTGAGCCAATTGTTTCAAAGCAAAATTGATTTTACCCCCAGAGGATTTTAACACCTCGACAAATCAACAGTGGTGAAGGCGCTCCATATGTGTTTTGGCTTCTCAAGACTACAGTCATGTCACTGTTCTTGGAACAGATGCTGAGACACATTTTTTATATATAAATTTATGTATTTATAACAAATTATATAAATGCATATATACTTAATATGAATGAATTGTTATTATTCCTTTGCTAACACCTCACTAAGCTTATGTTTTAGAAATCCTCTGACATTTGAAAAGTTGACTTCTCAGTCCCATCTGTCCCACCTGGGTTCTCTACAGTGGTGGAATGCAAATTCCCCTGACAGTGAGCATGGGCTGTCCTGTGAATGGGTTATGCAGGGTTACCTTGCTCCCAGTTGATTCATTTTCTCACCTGGAGAAGGGAAGTCTGTGAGCAAATATCTGGAGGTTTCTCCTTCCTGGGCTGTAAGGGAACTTGATGATGTGTTGCATCCTGCAGTTTGTTTGTTTGGGAAGTTTGTCTTTGCACAGACTACAGACCCTGATTAATGTTATGTTGTTGCTATGATCATTGCTCTATCCTGAAATGTTTTCTGTTTCTGTCTTTGCTGACAAGGCCTTTAGCACCAGTCTAAGGGCAACGAGTAATAACAGGGAGGAACAGAGTCATAATGACCGTCCTCTGAGCAAACAATTGATATGCTAATGACGATGGTGGGAACGCAGCTTCTATCTACAAAGAGAGGGACTGGGGAATGAAAATAGAAAAGGGCAAAGAACAGAGAGTGGATTAAAAACATGAAGAAGACTCTTGTGGGATTTTTCCAAGGACCTAGAATAATCTTTTTGGAGGAAAGGGAAGGATCCAGTGTGATTTCATACCAGGAGGAAGTGTGGTTTATCAGCAGAGCTAGCAGAGGAACTGATTCAAATTTAATATTACCCCACCAGAGAGAGGATATTGAAGTACAGAAATCTGTGCAGAGCTTTTTATTTGAATTTATCTTGTGTGCACTTCTGGTACTGACTAAAGAGCTCAGTTGTTACTGAATCCCATCTCAACCCACATTTTCAAAACATCAGCGACATGCTCTTAACCCTTACAAAGAAACACCAGATTTCCCAGGTAGCTGTGGTCCTGAAGAATGGAGTGCTTGGAAAGTGATGACTGCAACACAAAACAGTCATGTTTGTGGCTTCATCTCCACAGGACAGCAAGCAAAGTGAGTGGCCTAGATGTGTTTTGAGACAGGTCGTGGAGAAAAGGAGCTGCAGGGTCAACCGCAGTGTGTCAGGGCCCTGGGAACAGATCTGTGAATGCCTAGAGAGGGAATCTGCTCTAGCCAAGTCATGGGCAGTTGCAGTTCACACGATCATTCCTTTCTTATTTGCCCCCACAAATGATTGAATCAGACATCTTTTTTAGAAAAAAGAAAAACGCTCTTGGCCAAAGACTTCAAACAATGAAAAATCTGGAAGTCTCATGAGAATCTGCTCCAGTGCTAACACCCTCACTGTGAGAGGTTTATTTCTGCTCTTGTGTTTTTCCACTTCAGTTTCCACATTGCAGAGTAAAGAACCTCTCTATATAGATACTTCCTTATGCAGACGAATTTTAACCCAAATCAAGTTGTCTCTTAGCTGTCTCTTTGATCAGCTAAATAGATAGAATTTCTTAAATCTCTCTTTACAGAGTGCAATTTTCTTACCATGAACCACTCATGCAGTCTAGCAGAACAAAAGTGAAGGAAAAAAATTGGCCAGACTGTGTTTTGAGAAAATACTTAGGAGATAGACTTTGTTATCTGATTACATTTGGTGTTAATAAAAACTTGATTATACAGCAATAAATTCTGCAGTTTGCATTGTTTTGAAATGACAAAAACTTGAGTCATCCATTTTCCTTCTCTATGAACTTCTTCCCTTTGACACTATTAAAACAAGTATGATTATACTGCATCAAAACAAATCATCAGTGATGCCCTGTCCTGGTTACAATATATTGAGCTATATTCACAACATCATGAGTTTTCTTTTTAGCCATTTTCAAAAGTATAAATCTCCCTTTCAGGGTGCTCAGTAGCAAAATTAGCATTTGCTTTTTGTCCCTGTGCTCCCAATTTTTTCATGGTTGTCAGTCCAAGTATTTGGCCTTCAGAGCTGTCTGAGGGGAAGCATAAATCAGGCATATAAAAATCCAGTATATAAAAATGTAGTTTCTCTTACGTGCAAGACAGAAGTTCCTTTTTGCAGGTGTTAAAGTGGAAGTGAATCTCAGTTTTAAAGCGTGGTCACTGCTTTTTCACTGCAGAAAACTTTGCAATATTAAGTTACTACAGTGAGAAAATTGTTATTGGTCAGCTAAAGGCCAGTAAATCATAATGTGCTGCTGCGTCTCCTATAGAAGAAATCGTGATCTCATGATGGAAACGTTCACTGGGCTATATTATTACTGCAACTTGTCCTCTCAGAACAAGGGCAGAAGCTCGTAATGGATATGGTGCCGGCACAGTTACACATGAGAGTACTCCGCTATCCACATGCCTCTGCACCGCTTCTCCTCCCACAGAAAGGTCAATGACAGAGAGGTGAGAGGATTTACGTACTTGGTGCCCTAGTAAGAAATGCTTTTAGGTAGGCTGGGCCTGAGCTGTAAACAGCCCCATTTATTTCAGCTAAACATTATTAAGGTCATAAAATGTCTCAAGATTCATGCAGACTTCATGCCAGTTTGGCTGTGGCCCGGTCGCATCTGCTGTGAAAGACCCCTGAGCATGGCTGGGGAGCTTGGGGCTAAGTCAGAGCCTGAAAGGGGTTGCTTTGTCAGGTTTTGTGTCTGATTTTGACAGCCTAACTTTCTATGGTATGAAAACACTGCATAAAGAAAATGCAACAAGGCGGTCTTATGGCCTCCCAAAGCCCTCTGTGGCTGTGAGTGGAGTCCCAAGTCAATGGCTGGGGCATCCTGGTTGATCTGAAAGGGCAGGTGTATTGTTTTGGAAAACAAGGCAGATAGTGGCATTGCAAGGTGAGGTGACATTTTTGCAGTGCTACTGGCTTCCATGCTCCAGTGTATAAGGTTTGCCCAGTAATCCTCAGTAATTATTTACAGTGCAGGCTTTCTTTTAAAAGAAGTAGCCTTTCCTCCTCAGGAAGGTAACAGCTTGTTCCTTCCATTTTGAAAAATCACTGGCTCCCACATTTAGCTAGTGTTGGGGCTCGGTTGCCCTCCTTTTCCTCATCCAGTGACAGGGCACAGGTATGAGGCAGACTCAAGAGTGCAGCCCAAAGTCTGCATTTGCAGCATGGGGATGGGGATGTCCCCCCTGGACATCCATACTGGGATGTCAGCTGGGAGGAAGCTGGAGGAAGGAGGGATGCTGGAGCCAGGAGTACCAGCGAGCTGCCATGCACCCGTGAGGCTGTCAGCTCTGGCATCCTGTAGCACAGGGAGAGATGGGAGGCCTGCCCAGGCCCAGGCAAGGGCTGTGCTCCAGTGGCAGGAGAGTAATCAGGCTATGGCAGCCTGGTGCTGCCTGATTGGTCTACAGTGACATGATAATACGCTCCCAGTTCCAGGGACATCTTCCCAAAAGAAATTTTGTATGCTAATCCCTTCTGCCCTCATCAGCCAGGCCTCAGGCTGCTGGCTGCCGAGCTGCCAAGTTCCCAGCAGGAATAACCTCTGCTACACTGATAAGAGGGGATAAAAGCCACCCTCCCCAGGCTCCTCTGGCTGTGGTGGGCTCCCCCCAGAGCTGCAGAGCCTTCTGCAGCCAGCCCTTTGCTGGAGGCTGCTCCCCTCTCTGGGAGGATGACTCAGTCACCCAGCGAGGACAATGCCTGGGTCTGGGTGAGCATGGACCACCACTCCACAGATGGGGTCACCCCAGACCCCAGGGAGCAGGGAGTGGGTTCTCCAGCCCACCACCTCAGTCTTGGTGAATCTGTCCCCTTTGCTGTGCAATTCAGCTTGTGAAGCAAAACTGGGCATACTGATGATAGACAAGGCTCTTATCCAAGGGATTACCACAGCCTAAAATACAGGTAGCTCTTCTCTCCAAAGCTCAGTGAGCAGAAGAGGGTCTGTTCTCCCATGGTGATCTCTGAAGTTACCTTTGCACTGCCCATGACTCCTGGGCCAGTCACAAATATATCCCACTGCTCAGAGAACCCTCAGGGTTGCTTACCATGTCAGCAAAAGCCTCCTTTTGGCAGCTGGGAATGGCTGAAGTAGACCATAAATTTTGTCATGGACATTAGTCCAACCTCTCTGCAAAGAGGATTATAAGATCAAGTAAGACACACTTATCTTGCTGATGTTCCTGCACCATGGGGAATTCAACAGTGACAAAAGACTCAGGCATATGAACTCCTCTGCTTTGCTGCAAAAGTTCTGAAACACAGTCAAGTTTTGGGCTCCTGGTATTTTCATTGGTTTTGCTGTCATATCTTGAGAGATAACTCTTAAATTACACATCACCAACTGAGCAGCATCCCACTAAAGAGAAAAAACCCCTTTTTGCAGCAAAATGTTCTATGACTAACTGCATTAACAGGTTTGTCTCTCCTTCAGAAAGCTCTTTCAAGAAAATTAGGTTGGTTATGCAGACAAATCACATCTCTTTAGTAAATCTATACTCTAATCAGATGAGGTAAATACCCAGAGACTAGCTGTGGCGGCTGTATAAATACCTCCATAGATAGAGGCATCAAGAGATGAAATACAAAGACATTTATTATTTTATGAGGTTCATTCCTTTCTCTAAGATCTAAAGAGACATACTTCATTGAATGTCAGTAAATTGTCTTTGATGTAGAAAAACCTCCACTAGCTTTGATAGATTTGATCTTTTAAAAAATAACTGTATATTGAAGTATTTTTCTGTGGTGCTGGTGACCTTTAATGTCACATTACTGAGTCTCAAGTGGCCATACATGGCTGTGATAGAGCAGGAGCTCTATGTGACTCAGGGAGTCCCATAACACAGGAGCTCTCCAAAAGTATTAAGTGTTCGGCACAAAGTCAAGATGCTGTAGATTCTACGCAGCGTGTTTCATATCCAAATGCTTTTGCCATTTAGCTTTTTGGTGATTGATTGATACCCTTGCAGGTACCAGGAATATTTTCTGAGCATACTGACTGTGGAGGATGCCACTGCCTCTTTCAGTAGTTGCACATAAACTGACATTCCAACCCTTTGGGCTGCTGAGACAGACGATGCTAATATATGAAGCCAATGGGAATTACTTTAGCCAGGACTGACCCTGGGAATGGGCAGCCAGCCAAGGTTTCACGGCCTCCGTGATATCCTCAGAGATGAAGGTGAGGGGGTAGCCCCAGCTGCTTATTTTAGGTGACACAGAGAGAGTTACTTTCAGTGTAAGGCAGATAGACACAGCTGTTGATCAGAAATTTTCCTGCTTGCACAGCAGTTTATGAAAGAGGGGGAAAAAAGGACCATGCTGAAAATACAAAGTACCTGTGAAAGACTGGCCCAGGAGCTGGCTGGAGGAAACCTGAATTTCAGATGGGCAGTAAAGCTTTCTCTGGCAATCCTTTCTGCAAGAAGTGAGAAGGAGGTGGCAAAACATCCAAGCCTCTCAACTGCTTGTTGGTGAAATCATGCAGAGAGGGTTTGTTCCTTCTTCTCAGGCTTTTAATCAAGGTTTTATTCTCAGACGGAATAGTACTTTTTTTTTTTTTTTTTCCATATGTGAGTGTTCTACTTCAATTATAACGTCTTGCTCTGGACCCTTTGGCCAGTTCAGGGTCATCAGATACTATTCAGTGCTAGAGATCTCTTTAGAAATAATTGATATATCTTAAGGTTATTGCCTTTTGGTGGAGGACATGTCAGAAGGCCAGCAACTGAGAATGAGAGTATGCTTGTTGCAGGTTTATTTTACTCAAGATCTTCACCCTCCTTCCTATCCTCAGGTTAAAGAAAATGCTGGTTTTCATTCTTGTATGTGTTTCAGTTGCTGATTGCTCTTAATGACTGCAAAGCCCCACCCTTTCTTTTAACGGGTCAGCGCCCAAAACATGTCCACTGTTAGTCAGATCTGCCGAGTTTAAACAGGTGCTTTTTCTAACCCACAGTAAATATAAGCTGACCTTTTAAAGTCAAGTTGTCCTTCTCATAGTCTAGAAGCAGACGTTGCTTTTATGATTACCCTCGATGGCTGTGAATTTAAGTTATACCTATACTGAACAACTGGTACCTTGGGACATAGTCTCTGGCTAATGCTGAAACTGCTGTTTCTCATGAATTGTCTAGTAAATTCTCACATGACAAAGACACCTGAATATAAAGCTGTTGGCAAGCAGAAAAATGACTGTCTGCCACTGCACAATGCCATGTGCAATGTTTTTTTTTCCATTTCAAACCTTTACCCTAAGGTTGTATTATAGCAGGGGAGGGCTCCCATCCATTCTGCCTGGTGTGGAATGTGCTTTCTGTGGCAGGTGAGTGACTACCCCACATTACTGCTGCAGAAGATTGTGGGTGAAATGCGTTCAGCAAACTCCAGCAATATGATCAGCAGTTGATCTCCACATCTGCTCACCACCAACAGGAGGAGGGAGGTGCAGCACTCAGGGAATTAGAGAAGGACTCAGGAGATTCACTTTCCCCAGAAGGAAGCTGTTGCCCTTGCTTGGAAACAGCCAAATCCTATTTTCCCAAGGATGCTACTTAGGACAATGGGAAGAGTCCTGGGGGATGACTTCAGGAGCCAAGTGCGCAGAGCATGCAGATATGCGTCATCAGGGGGCACATACTTCACCCCAAACCAGAGCCAAAATCCATCACTACTCTCAAAGATAAGACACATTCACATTTCCTCTTTTTACTAATGCCACTGAAGGAGAGACCACAGCCAGTGGTCCCAAAATATGACCTCCAGAACCTCTTTGTGATGGTATTGTTACCTGGATTCTGCCAAGGTGGGGTTGGAGGGACTGTGTGCCCTGGCATGACCAGAAGTCCTTTAGATTACTTTTGCTTTCCTGCAAAAAGTAGTGCAAAAGTGCCCCAAGGAAGGAAGACCTGCGCTCTGTCCCTTCACAGCTGCCCTTGAATGAAGACGAGACCTGTTTGCCCCTCAGCACCAGGCAGCTCATTGAGACAGAACAGTCATTTTGTGGGAGATCAGGTGTCAACCCATGCAGACCCAAGGTGAGTTACAGGGTGTTTGACAGCCCAGGATATCACAAGCTACCCCCAGGAGAACGAGGGGCAGAGGCCTGTGTTCCTTTGCAGCACAGTTTCCCCTTGATAGGCTACAAGTAGCAGGATATGGCAGGGTGAGGACAAGCTGGAGAAGACACCAGTGGCCTGAGGTGAGGACCAGCATGCATAGAAAACTGATGCCCTGTGCTCCCAGGCATGTCTGCTGAAATGTGGCATGGACAGACCAGTCCAGCTGAGGAGCAAAACAGCACTGTAGGTGCACAGACATCAAACACCCTTCACTAATATTTGGCAGCTCACATCTGCCTGCAGGGCAAGGAGCAGGGGGAGCCAGGGCACCTTCTGAGCGGGAGGCGGGCAGCAGCATGAGGGAGTGTCACAGAGCAGCAGGCATGCAAGGGCTGTGTGTGGGGATTAGCAAGGGAGTGGGGCATTTTCCAGAATTCATATTCAGTGTTCTTAGCTTAATCCATTGTTTTGCTCCATTCCCTTTCAAGCACCATACCCCACCGGATACGACAATTTTCCAAAGCCCTTTTTGGGGTGAGTTCTCTGTTTGTTTTCTGGTTTTTTTAAAAGAAAAAAAAAAAAAAAGAAAACATTGCAGAGGCAATGTAACACAGTCCAGATCTGCGTACGTGCTGCACCATTCTGGAAGATGGAAAACAAAAGCTAAAAGAGGATGGTTAACCTTTTCTAATTGTCACAGCACAGGACTAGTTGCCAGGAGGAACTTGAGTGCTAATCCTACTTTACTCACCATGTGACCTTTGGGTAAGTTACCTAATTAACTTGTCCTTCAGTCTGCCGAGCCTGCAAAGAGCAGGTGTTTCAGTGAAACACAGCATTGCTGAGCCAACATGTGGCCTTGGGAAACAACCAGGGAATAAAACCTGCTGCACTTTTTTAAAGGTGGAATTAATACAGAGAATTAAAACATCCTGCTGTAAGTTTAAGCTTGCCCTTTAATCTTTTGGTGGGGTACAGGATCGAGCCCAGACTATTTGGTTGAATGGAAGGTCATTCTGGATGGCATTTGGTATTTGTGGAGGAGTGATTTAGAGGGATCTGATCAAATTATAACTGAGTCAATTCTGTTCTGCTGGAATTCATTTCCTTCCACTGGATCCTGATTTTCCCTGACCACCCTGTGCTGTGCTGCTGCTGTTAGGAGTGCTCTCCAAATAACACTGTGGCTGCCCTCTAGGAGGATTTGGGATTATCCCTCTTTTTTCATGCATTTGAAAGGAGTTTTCAGGCCGAATTAAAAACACAATGCAAAAAAGTATATCTATCCCTTGATTCCAAGCTTTTTCCTATTCAGTTTCTCCCACTTCCTGCATAGGTCTTTTTTATCTACTGACTTTAGCCATAGTTGAATCTCTTTTTTCCCTGGAAATGTTCAGTATTAGGTACATAAACATTGTTGGATTCTTCATGCTAATGTGGAATGAAAAGATGCTAACAACTATCCCCAGAGATGATCCTCTCTCTGGTGAAAGATCTTTCACCCTGCATTGGAAAAAGAACTTTACAGAATTATTCACTCCCTCTTTAGCATTTGATGTCAAAGAAAATGCCATTGCATCTCTGCTATGGATTACAGACACATCATTTATTATTATCTGGCACTCAGGAGGCAAGCCTGCCTCCTGGGGTAGGTTTCCAGGTTTGATCTCTCATTTAAAGAGGGAATTTTCAGGGAGAATTTTTGCAAAGAGCCAGCCTACACTCTTCTCTTTCAAGAAGTTTGGTCTTCAGAGTCTTTTGCTACAATAGTCCAATATTTAAATGGTCCAGTGTATATTTGAAACTTCCCTTTTTATAACAAGCTGTGGACTGGACAGCTGAAACGCAACCTTGGTTTGGATGAATGGATTCTACAACCAGGTTTCCAGAATCAGGTTTTGATCCCTTCTCATTCAAAAGTGCCTGTAACCATGAATGGTCTAATTGAAACCGGAGACGCTTGCTGCACACTAAGGAACAATTCAATGGGATTAGGGCAATGTCGCATCTGGGCTGTTGTGATTAAATTTTGCAAATATTAACTGAAAAAATCTTGGCTCAAATCCTAGACAATATGTATTTGAGCAGTTCCCCAGAAAAGAACTGGAGCTGAGCCTTGCCTGAGGTGTAGCAGTGGTGCTGTTTTAACACGTCCTTCCATTGTCTTCACATGACAGAATCTGAAGCTTTTGGCTCAAAAAGGGCAAGCTCTTTGAGGGATGGTAAGGTTAGAGTTTGAAAAGAGCAGTTTCCAGGGGAAAAAAGTTTGCAACATGACAATGAAACCAGACAGAAACCCTGCTGCCTTGAAAAATAACTCTGGGAGTGAGAATCTTTCCCACAAACCCAACAAGCTCCTTGGGGCACGTCCATGGCATGCAATGAAACATGCTACAAGGATCCCAGTGCTGGCCACTGAACTAATGGCAGACCAGGAGCAGAACAACTGTGTCAGTGTCTTGTCTGCTCAGAGGGCAATATGCCATGATTTCAGGGGAGAGCTCACCTTCCTTCAGGTGTTGTGCTGTACTCCATTTATGGATGAGTTTGGGGTTTGCTCTGGAATTTTGGCAAAACAATATAGGCACACTAGCATATCCCCTCACCCAGAGAGTAAGCTTTGGAGCATGAAAAGGAAGAATATCCTTTTCTGGGACAACAGGACCACTTGTGCCTGAATACATTGCTAAGAGACTGTTTTGTTCTTCACATGCTCTTCAGAGGAACTCATCATAAATCTATCCAGAAACTGAAGCAGAAATAAATCTAACTGTATATTTATCACAAAGAGTGTCAGGCAGTGAGTCCACTATGGCATTTCTAGTGGTGGGATTTTTTTGTGTTGGGGGGCAGGGGTTTCTTTCCTTTCTACAACTGCCTGTTAGGTTCCAGAATGACTGAGCTGCTGATATCCATCTATGAATCCAATGCTTCTCTGTGAGTCTGCCAGTCTGACTCAGAGCCAAGTTTTGCAGAGCTGCCACAACTGGAGTGACTAGGTCATTTACGGTCAAGATCTCCCAACCTCCAAACTGCACCCTTCTGTCCTTTGGCCTGAAGTAACCAGTTGAATCAATCTACATCCACTTGTGAGCACCAAGCTTCATGAATAATGTTGACCAACTGGAGAGACTCCAGCAGGTGGGAATAAGAGTGATCTGAGGGCTAGAAAACATGAGCTATGAGGAAAGACTGAGAGTTGGGTTTGTTTAGTCTGGGGAATTGAAGACGGGTAGATGTGCTAACACCCTTAAGTATGTGAAAGACTGCTGTAAGGAGGAAGGATAAGCTGTTCTTCATTTTGCTGGGGACACAAAAGGAAGTAACAGGCTTGAAGTGAAACAAAGAGAATTTAGGTGAGACATTAAAAGTAATTTTCCAGTTGTGAGACTTGTGCACCACTGGGATGGTTTGGTATGGTTAGCAAGTGCTCTTTTGGGAAGGCTTCAGCAGCAGCTGAGATAACTATCTCATCACCTTCAACACAGATGATCCTATCTGGAGGTTGATGGAAGGGCAAGATAACCTTTAATAATTTCTTCCAGCTTGGCTTTCTGTGATTTCTGCTATGGATGCAAAAAGTCACAAAGGTGATTCTTAGCTCTCTTAGCTTAGGTAGGTATTCTGTGACGAGGCTACCATCTAGTTTTACACACTGTTGTCTGATGGGAGAAGAGATTAGTTGTTCATCCTAAAATTGTCCAGAAGAATATCCCCAAAACACCACAGGGACTCCTCTTCAAAGGGAGTTACAGATGCAAACAACCATGAAGGCCAGGTCCCATTTGAAATAAGTAAGCTTCCCTGCTGGACCAGCTTCCCTTGGCAATGTCCTAAGGCATTTCTCCAGTGGTGACCAGTGTGGTGGCTTTGCAGGGAGGTACACCTTGGTGCCTGAGCAAACTGAATCAGACAGACACCCAAGCAGCCAATTGTTACTGAGTTTCTTTATGTAACTCAATAAAAGGAATGAAAACAAAAGCAAAACCTGATGCACAAAACAAGCAGCACACAACAATCCTTCCTTCTCCAGTTTCACAGGGAAGTAAGTTCCAACAATGTTAAGTCAAAGATTAAATAAAAAGAAAAAGCCAAGGGCACCCTGTCATGCATATATTAGACCTGGGTAAAATAGCACTGAGCACACCCTCACAGATTTAAAAACCCTGAGGTGATGTCTTGGTTTTGAAAGACAGGTGCCTGCCAAGGAAGGCAGGAGCTTCTCTTGGAATAGAAAATGTAAACCCCCTCCCTCCAAATTATTATAATTTCTAAAATTAAAGGGGCTCTCAGGCAAAAATATGAGGATAGGAATAACAGTTCTTTAATATGTATAAACAAAATAAAGTAAAACAAAAACCAACAAACTACAACTTAATAGGAAAATTAGAACAAGATGCAGAATTAAACAAAAACCAAAACCTGATAGTTAGAATACAACCTGACACCCTGTCAGTCAGGGTGTTGGTAGCAGTCCAGTTTGAATGGTGGCTCCAGTAGTGCTCCTGGAGTGACAGATGGTTCTGCTGAAGCAGAGATCCTGTAGAAGGGCGGAGTTTTCCTCCAATGGTCCAGTGGTGATGTTGAAGGGTCTGGTCCTTCCTCTGGGAATCCAGTGGGAGAGAAGGCTGCTCCTCTGGGAATCCAGTAGAAGGCAGATGCCTGTTCTGTTCAAATGCCCAGATTATATCCAGGTGGGAATGCTTGGCTCCTCCCCCTGGGCGGAGCTTCTCACAATGGGCTGATGTCATTCTCTGAGTCATGTGGTGGGTCCTTAATGGCCCATTAAACAGGAAATGGCTGCCGGAGGGAGTTATCTATGACTCATGGGGCAAGGCGTTAATGGCCCATTAACAGGAGATGGTCCGGGGGAGGAGGCAAGGAAAACACTGCCCCTCCTGGTTTCAACAGTTCATGAAGATGGAGATAGAATACAGACCTTCTGGCACATTTTTACATTGTAACCTAGGACAGGTGAGCAGGGGCTTAGGACCCAACAAAGAAGCTGCCTTCTCAGCAGGTTCATTTGGCCTGCATTTTTAGCCCTTCCTTTTCTTCAATCCTGTCCATTTTTAGTGAGGGAACATTATGCAACTAGCGTTTGTGCAGAGGAGTGTCCAGTCATGGGCCAGCACAGCTGGAGGGGAGGCTTGGATGGCAGTGGTGGCTTGGGGCTCCCCAGGCGGTGGCTGCCCATGATGCTACTTCTGAAGAGGTTGGAGCTCATCTTTGCTGCTGTGAGCCAGGGACTGCTGGGCAGAATTCTTCCATGCAGCTAAGCCAGCACAATTATCATTGGCTAGCTTAGAAGTAAAAGGCATCTCAGACATACTCATGGAGAGCAACTCTCCCCTGTTTGTGAGTTCAGTTCCTTTCTGTTGCACTTCTCTGTCCTTTTGTCCTCTTTTGTGACTCTTCTGGAATTTAGATTTGAGATGCACACACCAGCCAAGGGCCAGCGAGCTCCTTTGACCTTCCACTTCATCTGCAACAGACGCATTTCTAAGTAGGAATAATGATAGATGCTGATGAGGTGCAAGATTTGACATTCATCTGGAAGTGCAGAAGCATGTGATTGTTAATTTCACCAAAAACTAGAAATGGAGGGGTATTTATCTCTGTGCAGTTTTGAAGGTCAGAAATTCAGCTGAATTTCCATAGGTTTCAGAAGTGCTTATTTTTCCATGGATTTGCTAGTTGCTCAGATTTTAAAATTAATTTTTCTCTTCTTGAAAAAATAGGAATAATAAATCCTTAACCTCAAATTTAAAATTTTCTTTTAAGAAAAAAAAATCTTTTTTATTGCTACCTTTGAAAAACTGATCATGCTAATCAAGGGAAATGGCAATTGAAAAATGTAGAATAAATGCTGGAGATGAAGACTATGGGAAAATAATGAAAATACTTTCAAAAAATAGTTGCAGAGGAATATCCATGGCTTTCTCCAACTCCTTTTAAATGGTTAGCAAGCTTAATATAAATAATGAACAACGTTGGTTCTACCATTGGATGTAAATTACTTTTCTCCAAGGAGAAAGTTTCCATTGCAGATGGAGGGGGGTTTTGGTTTATATAGTAAACTTATTGAAAATTGGGAAATAATTTTCAAATTATGTACATCAGTTCTTTTATTCCCCCCCCACACACTCCCCCTTTGCACATCTGAAAACATACAGGTCAGGTAGAATAATGCTCCCAAGATGGTAACTCTTGGACAATTTTTTCTACTTCCACCCCTCTCCTCAAGCACCTGGAAGGCTTTCTGTGTTTGGAGGACCTATGCCCAGAGCTTTCAGTACCCCAGTATTTTGGCCCAGCATGTGGCCTCTGAACGTAGTTGCTGGCATGCACTGAGGGAGATGAAAGTTGTCCTTCTGACTAGTCTAGTGCTGGTACCAAGTCAGGGCTGGGATAACAATGCCATCAGATGATTTAGAAATACTTAGCAGGACAGAGAGGTGTGTGTCCTGGACAGCGGGATTACAACCTTCATGTGCTGTCCAATGAAATAAATAATTTTGCCGATCACATTCAGTATTTAGGTTTTTTTTGCTATTTTGTATCTGGAGGGGTCTTTGACAGGGTGCCAAAGCGTTCAGTTATTTTTATATTTGGGAGTATTTCTCCCCATGAGACCCAGGCACTGCCTGTGCATTCGCTCACAAACACAATAGATGTGACAAGTCACACTGTGTGTGCCCGGGCTGTTTCTGGGAACATGGATTGCCTGGATCCCAGATGGCCAGGAGCAATGCACATGGGGCAGGGCCAGGGCTGGAGCAGGGTACATCTGGTGCAGCTGGGATGCAGGCTCTGTATGAACACCTGGTTGGTTCTTCCCATTGTTGCTTGGGGCAAAGGTTACCGAGTTCAGCTTTGCCCTCTGCTCCATATATGCAGCATGTACTGACGCTTTAAAATGCTGCTGAATGAAAGGTGTTTTATGTATAGAGGGTATTAAGCTTTTGTACAGAGCTGTGGCTTGTGTACTTTGGGTCCTGAACACCCAGCCCAAGTCACTGGAGCAAGTAATCTCCCAGTGCATGTTGTCACATGCACCACAAACTGCTGCGACCCAGGCAGCTGCCTCATGAATCCGGCTCGGGTTTTAGCCTCATGGCACTGCTTTAGATGCCAGTCAGAGGGACCTCCTCTTCCCTTATGCAATGGTGTTTGGATAAGGTTCTTTGTCTGGAAAAAAATCCTGCAGGGGAATCCCAAGCCAGATCTTTCCTCGACTGCCATTCCTGCCAGCTGCACACCTAGTACTGCAGATCTTGCTGAGACTAAACAACTTTGAGGTTGTTGAGGAATTCTGCATGAATGAATGTAGCTAAATTTGCACACCTCAACAGGAAGAACTCCTCACCCAGCAGAGTTGTGGTGGAGTGTAGCACTTAATGCACTATGGAATAAGCTGTGGGCCTGGTACAAGAACAAAGCATTCTGCCTGGTCTCATATCCCATTGAGACCAGCCAAGGTGGAATACCCCTCTATGATGCCCTTGACTTCTGGTAAATGGCAGGGCTGCAGTCCTCTGCGAGACCAAATTTTCTTGTGCCTCTGGCAGAGGTCAAGAGAAAATGAGGCCATCCCAGGCAGTAATATCTAAGGCACCCAAAATGGAAGGAAACACGATTAAACTGATTAAATGAGTCACGCCTACATAATCCTGTGCTGCAGAGGTAGGCAGAAAATCCCACCCCTACCACTCTGAGTTGCAGATAGCAGCGTCTGTTAAAAGGCTTCTTATTGTAGGTACCAAGATGCTGGTATCTGTGTTATTTCCTGGAGAAAGGGTGTCATTTTTGCTTCACTGAAGCATGACAAAGCAAGAATGGTCAGTGTTTGGCCTGCGCTCAAGTGTCGGGATGTCTTATAACTGTGATACACAGTGTCTGTATTTTTATGAAACTCCTGAAGTGGAGGATGTATGGGGAAACCAGAAGGATTAGGCCAGTAGGCATACCCTTTATTTGTGAATATTTCCACAGGCAAAACTTAAGTCGTTAAAGTAGCTGCAGCCACGGAAGGACAGAATAAGTGCACTGTTAAAAAAGATAAACTGTCTTAAAGTGAGTTTGACAGTGCTGCTGTAGGATCTGTAGATAAATTTATGCAGCTGCAAGAACATGATGTGTCATGACATCCTCAGTCTATTCAGGTAGAAGTGGAGACTGACCTCATCTAAAATCAAGTATTTCAAGGGCCACTAAAGCAGATCCGATGGTTTCACAATTCCAGTGGGATTGTTTGGTCTGTGGTTTTGAGGTCTGGGTGTGTGACATGGGACAAGCTCCATCACTCTCATGTGCTCTCTTTTCCCTATCCATCTTTTCTCTTCCTTCCTTACACTCACCAAATATTCAGGCTATACACAGCCCATTACTAAGTGTTATTACAAGGGTTCACGTGGCCTCTGTCTCTAAGTATGAAGTTAACAGTTTAGTTTCCAAATATTGTTAAATCTTTATGATACACAGAGCTGTTTCTCTCCATTGTCTCTTATTAAGGAGTAAAAGTAATGGAAAGCATTTGTGTTCTCCTCCCATGAAGACAAATGGGCAACCAATTCCCACACAGTCACCTTTTCATCTGGCAGAGACAGGCATACCTCCTCAGGGCTGGTCCAGGGATTTCATTTCCCTAAAGCTATGATGATGAACGTGAAGGCTGTGTTCATCATCAGCTTTCATGTCACTTTTCCAAATGTGACATAATCAGAGAAGATGGCCTCTTTGGGAGAAAGAGGGGTTTAAAGAGGAGACCACTAGCTCAGCTAACAGACCATTTCAAGGAGGATGGGCAAGGAAAGCTGGGCTGACATCTTGAATGACTTCTCTCAGGCCAGGCCTTTGCTTTGGAGAGGAAACTGGAGACCTGGGAGCTCCATCTCTCTCTGCCTAGCCAGTGCATGCACATGCCATGAGCAAAACTAGTCTAGGTGAGGTCCCTCAAGTATAAACAGCTATCCCAGAACATCTCTGAGGATTCCAACCAGCTACCTCAGGTATGTCTACCCATGCTGCGCTTGCTTTTCCCAGCTGCAGCCTGCATAGCTGGAGAGCTAACACAGATGGAGAATCCAGCTCCCTTGTTCCCAAGCGTCCAAGGAATGACCCAGCCATCTGCAGGAATCATTACCATCCTCCATGAGAGGGGACAAGGTCAAACCAATTGAACGTTGTCTAAAGAGGATCTTGGGGAGGGAATGTTTTCATTACAACAGTTCATCTTTCTTTTCACAGTTCATCAAAAGCAGGCCTTCTGCACACACACGCAAGACAAATAGGACCGAGGGGTGATGACGGATACTGTAGGCTCGCGGTGATTGGGATGACCCTCCACTCACACAGTTGATCAAAGGCAAGTAAAACAATCAGCCAGCCATCAGCAAAGATGTAATATTAAACTCCCCAAACACCTCATTTAATTAAGTCTTTATGATCAAAATCTCCATACCAGATCTTTTAAGTTAAACACTCTTAGACCTTGCCCTAAGATAGCAGAAAAGGACTTCCGGAGAGAAAATGTCTGTAAAAAATTTTTTCCTAAAATAGTGTCTCTTCCCTCTAGCCTCCCAAATAATTTTCCCTCTGGGAGGATACGCTTCTGTCTGGTTTGCCCTGGCAGCACTCAGAATGGTAGGGTGCCTCATGCCCAGCACTTGTCTCTGCTTATTCTGCTGCAGACAAAAAGCAGGAAACAATAAAGATGCCTTTTATGATGTCATATTTTTGTAGTGGTGATGACCAGGGTGTGATAAACCCTATGTCTGTGAACCTGCTGCTGGCCTTACAAGTCTGAGCCCGGACAGGTGCAGGAGGGGAGGGGAGATGGAAGGGTACAGGCATACACCAGGAATACATCAATGTGGAGGATGCTTGCACTGTTCAGCCTCATCCCCAGAGAGTAAACATTTCTGAGCCAATCTCTAGTCAAGCACAAGATGGGATGTGAAAGGCAGATGTCTTGGAGGTGGAGCAGGAATTTATAGTAAGGAGGGCCTAAACTGTTAGAGGAGATCCAAGGGAGGGACACAAATTTGATCAAGGTGTTTCGAGCAACTGTCCTAGAAAGCTGAGAGAACTCAGGTTATTCAGCCTGCAGAAGAGAAGGCTCCAGGAAGATCTTAATGTTGCCTTTCAATATTTAGAGAAATCTCATAAGACTTTTTACCAGGACCTGTGGTAAGAGCAAAAAAGATGGGAGTTTAAAATGAAAGATTGCAAATTCACAGAATCATCAAGGTTGAAAGAGACCTTCAACACCATGTAGGCCAACCATCAATCCAGCACCACCATCATCATCTCTAAACCACATCCCCAAGTGCCACATCCAGATACCTCTTGAACACTTCCTTTAGGCCACCTCCCTGAGGAACTTATTCCAATGCCTAACTGCTCTTTCAGTGAAAAATTGTTTTCTGATATCTAATGTGAACCACCGTGGTACAGCTTAAGGCCATTTCTTCTTGCCCTTCCATCTGAGATACAGCAGAAGAGACCAACCCCCACCTCACTGTGACCTCTCAGGTAGTTGTAGGGAGTGAAAAAGTCTGCCTGAGCCTCCTCTTTTTTTTATGATGAGGATGGTGAGACACTGAAACCAATTGCCCAGAGAAGTTGTGGATGGCACATAACTGGAAGTGCTCATGGTCAAGCTGAACAGGGCTTTGAGTAACTTGATCTAGAGCACAGTGTCCTTGCTCATGGCAAAGAGGTTGGATTAGATGATCTTTAAGGTCCTTTCCAATCCAAACCATTCTATGATTCTTTGGTCTCCAGAGGTCTCAGATCCCTCAAACACTCATCTTTGTATGAAGTACACCCTGCTTTGGAAGCTTCTCTCTCCACTGATCAGAGAAATCTGCAAAACTAGCTCAAACTAGCTGGATAAATGAGGAGAGATGAGCCCCATGATTACACACTGCAATGGTGACAAATGGGCATTCCTTTAATTCCTACATGAAAAAAGGAATTCCTACATGAAAATAAAATTCTTTTATTTTCTCTCCGTTTTCATAATTGGCTTAAGTAATTGCTCCACACCTGAAAGGAATGACTCAGCCCTGCATCATGTGTTCCCATCTCACCAACTGTGCTCCTTGGTTATCAAGTGATTTAGCAGTCAGATCAGGGATTTGGATGAAGGAACCCTTCCCTTTTTTTGCTGTTTTTTGCTGGGTGGAGCATTTATCTGGCTCAGCCTGATATTCTCCATTTCCCAGATGCATGAGCCCTACAGCTGGCACACAGGAAGGGATGGGAAATTATGGACAGGGCAAAACAATACTACACATTTTGGCAAAATCCAGACTTGGATGGGCTCAGGTCATGAAACCACACCTAACTCACGCATGGTCTTGTAACCCAGTGGTGAGAGATTCTTGTTACTGGTTTCCAGAGCCATCTGAGCACTGCTATTCTTTTCTACTTCTTTATAGAATGACAGGACAATTAAGCACAGTAAAGCTTGATATATTTGAGTTCGTCAAGCACCTGGAATGAAACCTGTCAAGGTGTTTTGTGGCATTAGGCAGCCACCTTCTGCACTTATAGTAAGCACAGTTGCATTTGCCAGTACTAAACAGGGAAGAAGGCTGAATGGGAAGCAGCAAGTGTGCTTACCCTGAAGTTGTGAGACAAAGGAGAACCAGGATTCCTGGAGTAGCAGTTAGTGTAAAGACTTTTTGGACAGGCTAAGGGTGTGATCCTGTCCCTTCTGGCTGGGAGAGGAGAGGAGAGGAGAGGAGAGGAGAAAAAAGAGAAGAGAATTAGCTATTCAAGAGGAACCCCAAAGCCTGTGGTTATGTTTTATTTTGTAAAACACATGAATTAGTTAAATTTTCCGGGGTTAATTCCAAATTCCTCACGGTATGCTTGGTAAAGGTAACAGTAGTCTAAAGGCCTAAGTCACTGAAATTAAACCACCTTTATCTGCTCTATACTACTATCCACTTTTTTATACCTGTATCCACTTTAATAAACCACCAGGTGACTTAACTGCTTTGACAGGTTTATACAGTTAGGTTACTCTTAAAACTGGATCCTTTATACATTGTGAAGCACTATTTTTGTCTGTCCGTTTGTCTGTTTGTTTGTTTGTTTTCCACCTTCCCCCAGTTGCTATACTACACAGAGATATGTTTCCTTGGGCGACTCGGACCCTTGCTACCAGATCAGCTGTACCTGGAGGTTTTGCCATGTGTATATTACTGTGGCATAGCCACGAAAGGCAGAATCATTTGAAGCTAGAATGGAACTCATAGGGCAGAGAAAAACTTCAGGTTGCAACTACATCTGGTGATCTTGATAGTGTCAGTGAAAGAGCTTTCTTTGGCGAGGAGCCATTGCCATGTAGTTGAAGCTGGATTTGGCGACTACTCTAGTTGTGTTTCCTGCCTTCATACTGACCATCCTAATGTCAGCCCAGAGGGAAGGGATGTGGGGAAGAGACGCTGAAGTTAAAAGAAAAGAGCCCTCTCAACCTCATTATAAGTCTTCCTCTGGGGCTTGGTTTTCAAGAAAACTCTCTGAGAGTTGCATAAGATCAGAGAAACTCCGGACTGTGCATGCAAAGTAACACAATGAAAGCCTAAAAGCAGACAGCAACATGGAGGACAAAATTATCCTTCAGCAGTCACTGTAGTGGTGAAAACTTTCCAGTGAATAACTCACTGCTAAGGAAACGGGACGTTCTGTAGGACCAGGTAACAGTGAACTCCCTTATCAAGCAGCCACAGAACTAAAGGGTGTCCAAGCCGATTTTTCTGTTTTACCTCTTGTTAGAGCAGTTCAAGTTTTGCAAGGGCCTACTTTTCTGGCTCTCTGGTTAGAACATGCTGGGGTGGGGAAGGGAGTCACCTGACATATAAGCTCTGATCCAGGGAGGACCTCATTAATTTTGCAAAATTGAGCCCCATCAGCAGAAGTCCTAGAGAGCCAGTCACCTCACTGGGGTGAGTGCTTGGGGGTGTGAGCCTAGATCTGGGAGGTGGCCAAGATGTCAGCTTAAGATGGCGCTCACTCATCACCATACTGTACTTCCAGTTGACTTAAAGATTTCCAGTGACCGGACTAAATTTTAAAAGTGTTTCAGCAACAAAACAAACAAGCAAAAGAAGAGATTTGTTTCTATCCAAACCAAAACATTTCGGGATGGCTTTTTTGCTTTCCTTTCATTTGGCTAACAAACAAGTAACTTCTGCATTACTAAAGGAAATGAACTAAGTCTTCTGTGGTAATAAGTCATCCCCCTCTCCCCTTTGGTTTCAGGGATTCAGGAAGGTCAGCAAAGACTCTGACCTCGTAGTTCACAGTAACCAAAAGGTCGTTTTCTCCAGAACAACTGCTGAGTACTCCGCCTCAGGACTGACTTTGTTTTATCCAAGGAGTTTGTTTGGGCTGTCTCCAACTTTCTGAAAAGCACCACTTGTAGATGCTAGGTATCTGCAACCACTTTTTGGCACAAAAAAATATTATGGATGAGTCATGATTCTGGTGAAGGGAGTGATGTCTCCTCTCTATGGACAGGTATAAATGAGGATGCTGGCAACAAGGAGTTTATCCAGCTACTTGCCTCTCCTGAACGCTGAGGCACAGCATCCAATCAGTTCATATATTTCCATTTGTTCACTCTTCTTCTTCTCTCATCTATCTTGTCTCATGACAGATGAGCATGAAAAGATCTATACTCTGCCAAGTCCTCAATGAAAACATTAATATAATTCACCTTCCAGAGCTCTGCTCCAGCTGCTCCACACTATATCTTTTGTTAGATACTTGTATGAATAATAATATCTGCAGTTAGTCTAGCTAAGATTGCAACAGAAGAAGTTAACCCTCCTGCTTCAGGGCACAAACCAATTCAGATTCTGGCAGGTTTGCCAGGCCTGAGGGTAGGACTTCATACAACATTCTCCACAGCAGCCAGCACCACCTGCATCCCTTCCCTCCACTCCTCCTTTCTGAACTGTTTTCTTGACCTCTTGCACTACCTTTCAGGATTTTCACTTGCTGCCAGCTTTTGCCCCTGCCTGGAGGGGCAGACTGTTCACCCTGTTTGTATGCACTTTCTCTACCTGCAGCTGGCTCCAGCTCTCCCCTGTTCATCTTGGGTTTTGTCAGTCATCTCTTGCTACAACTTGAAGTGAAAAATTCTGGTTTTCCTTCCATGTCACTGTTGTCCCCTTCTCCTCAGCCTTAGCCATCCCCACTTTCCTTGATGCCTTTTCCTATTCCCTTTCTCCCTCTCTCCAAGCACAGAGTTTAGAGACCAGGTAAGGCATAGGCATGGCTCTGGACCTGGTGGAGCTGAGTCCACACACACCTGCAGAGGCATTTCCATCTGGATGCACATGCTGCCTGCAGGAAGAAGATGGGGCTCTCCTTACCCACCTTGGACTTCTCTTCCTGCAACCCGAGAGGGACAAGCATGGCACTGGGAATCTCCCAGCTCCCTGCTCCCACCAATAAGACCCCATCCACCCCTGTGCCTGCCTGCAGTTCCACGCTGAGGTGTGGCCCATGGCACTGATACCCATTTCCTCATTATCAGCTGCCTCCTTCCTGCCGACTGAGGCTGGATTATGAAAGGTGTCCCCATTTGCTTCAAAACGCTGAGTTGCAGAGGATGAAGATTTTTCCAGCATGCTCATTGCTGGTTTTCACTGATGCATGGGAAGATGAGCAGGGAAAATATTCCTTAATCCCTCCTTCATATCAATCATACAAACCTCCTCTTTGCCTACAGGGTGCTGGATAAAGATAAGAGCTACTGGCTGGTGTACTGGCCAGAAAAGTCTTATTTTTTTACACATTTTCCCTGAACTGCTGCCTTTCATTTATATTAAGACTGCAATTTCCCTGGAGCTGGGACCATCCTTCCTCTCTGTTTTTGTAGCACCAAACACAAGGATTTTACTGGGTTAGTAGGGTTCTTAGTCACTGCTCAGCTACAATGTTGACTTCACTGGCTGCTTAAATTAGAGTATGTGAGTAGATAGGGCTGGAAGAGGAATGGCAGAACAGCCCATCACCCAGTCCTCCAAGCTGGGACACTTTTTCTGTCCCTTCTCCCTGTTGCTGCAGAAAACATAATGTTACCTGCTGCGGGAGTTTTGCCAGAGGAAGCTTATACAGCCAGATTCTGCTGGTACCTGTGCTGTGCAGAAGGACTAAGGACAGACTCGCTCTCAGGACTTGCTGTTCCCATTTTGAGGTAGAAGATACAATGACAAATATTAAGCAAAGGAAATAGACTTACCCAGTGCATCCCAATGCAGACAACTCACTTCAAGCCACAGAGTGTGGTGCCTCCTACCATATATTCCCCTAAACTGCTCTCACCTTACCCTCTCCCATTTTTGTTTCCCTCAAATCTTTCCCTTAGGATAAAAAGGAAAATGCATCAAAGCAGAAGATGGACTCCTTCCAAATCTTGTCCCTGTTTGCTTACATTCTGTGTTTTTATGTCTCCTTTCTCCCACTGAGAACCTTTACTGAGAAAATACCTAGAAAAATGTAGTATGTGGTAATGGAAGCCTATTACTAAATGTGGTTCACCATGCACATAGTTGCAGGCCAAGGAGAGTTTAGTGTGATCACATATCCTAGAAGTGAGGAGTTTATAATGGCCTGATCCAAACCCCTGTAATGTAAATGGCATCCTTTCCATTGGCTTCAAGGGGCTTTGGGTAATGCTGTAAATAATCCAGCAAGATACTGTACATGAATATGACAACTGAGTATAGGCGTTATGATAGATAAGATATGTACTCACCATCTAAATCTAGCCACTGTGTCATCTGAGGAGAGACAAATCAGGACTGATGCTTAGCAGAATGGGAGATATCAGTGATGATGAGGGACCATTGACTGATGTGTCACCTGATTCCCCAAAACAGAAGCACCTGAGATCCTTCACTGTCTACTGCAAATGCCCTTTGTTAACATATGGTTTTGTTCTAAGTGAGAGTTTTGTCAAATACAGCTAGATTGATGACATTTTTCTGCAGCAAATGTTCCTAGAGCATCTCATGGGGATTCAAGCCCTCTGAGAGATCTGTAGTCTTATATCTTCCTTTGACTAGATTTCTCTAACTGTGGACAATGACCCTACAATCATTGAAAACCCATGCCTGGTGATGGTGCAAGTTAATGTGGATGACCTTGGTACCCAGGATTACGTGTGCAAAACAGACTCGATTGCTATCATGAGTACCCAAGGTTACCAGCCCTGACAACATCAGAGTTGAGTTACCTGTGTGGAGCAACCTATTCATATTCATATCTGTGAGCAAGCTCCTCACTGGCATTCATAAACATGCTTCTCCCTCTGAGCAGAACACAGTGTGCAGGTGTTATCATGCAAATGTATTTTTTGGATAAAGAGTTGCAAGAGTGTATTGTGTCACATTATAGAGGGATCACCAGCAAATATTTTACAAATCTTCACGTCAAAGTGCAGGTGAGAGAAGGCTGTCCATACTCTTGTAATTACAGTCGTGCCCTATCAAGAACAGCCCTATTGTTTTTGGCACTGCATAAACATACAGAGAGAAATAGACAATCACTGATTCCAAGAGTTTACAACTAAAAAATCCCAACAAAAACAAACAAACAAACAAACAAACAAGCAAAAACTAAGCTTGGATTGGTTGAAATGCTAAGAGTTTTAGCACAAAAACCTCAGAAGTGATAGTGCTTATGAAAGGGTGGAGAGATCAGTAAAATCATCAATGGATCATTAATTTACAGTCCTGTTTCTCTGTCATGAGGAAGGAGAGAATAGGGGAACAGGAGCAAAAAAGAGGTGTTCTACCACTCTTAATAGCTGATGTTGATTTTACTTTCTCAAACATGCCACTGGCAGATATTCACTTTGGATATGGTCAGAACAGATTTTAAAGGCCTCCACACACAAAGAACACTAGAGCCTTATTTAGCAAGATCCCACGCAGTAGCAAGAAGAGAAGTCAGTCTGGCTTGTTTGAGGCTTAGCACTGATCCCAAGATATAGGAATGACACGGACATTATGCTTCGAGGGAACACACATGCAATTCCTCAGCCTCTGGCACAGAAGCAAGAAGTATTTGTGGAGTGTAGAAGAGCATCTCGTTTCTTTAAATTTCCAGATGGAATTTGTGACGCTTCCACGGTGCTTGAATGGATCTTCCAGCATTCCTACATGGCTGGCACACCAGCAGTGATGGCTGTGCTTGAGTCCCAGGTAGCAAGTTCCAGGCACCAATATCCAGAGGTTTGTGTCAGTGTGGTTCCTCTGTCATGCTGAGTTCTGCAATCCCATTCCTGCAAAGCATTTCTTTCATTTCAGGGATTTGCTCACATCCATTAGTGTTCACGGAAATACTGGGGGTCATACTTACTGTTAATCTCCAGTAAGACTCATATGCAAGTCCTCTGCTGAACAGAAACTTCTGGTCCCTGGACAACGCAGAGAACTATGGTGGAGACTGTTGGAAAGAGGGATGTACAGAAGTCTCACACTGGCAGCAGCACTTGCACATGTGAATTGGGGGTTCTTATGTCCTAAAGAATGCAGTAAATCTCTGCTGTCTGCATAGACACTGTTATGGAGTGGTAGGCTAGATCTGCTTGTTCATTTTATTCTTGATCCATTGAGGCTTTCTAGTCATTCTGTGCTTGTGTTTTTCTGTTGACTTAGTTATATAAACTTCCTCTGTTACAAGAATAAGTATCTTTCGTGCTGTAACCCTAAGATCCTCTGCAAAGGGATTTTTCATGGACCGCAAATGATCCCAGATATTGTGACCCTGCAGTGACCATTCAACTACAGTTGTCTGAAGAGCTCTCAAACTTTGAGAACAGCCACATGAATTGCAGCCTCAACTGTTTCTGCAAGTTTAGTCTTGCAGACTAATAGGAAAAGTCTATACTAAATCTTTTATTTAAAAGCTTTTTAAGTTTTTTAAAAGAAACCTGAAGAAAAACTAATTTTGTTGCAAATAAAAGTTTTCTAGTGTTGGGTTGCAATTTTCATTCCACAGTCCCTAAAAATGTAATTTTGTTTGTCTTTCAACAACTGAAAACCAAAAAAAAAAATTTTTATATAATCCCCCAAAATCTGACATGGATTTCTTCTAGAAATGTTAGTTCTGTCCACAGAAATATGCCAGTTTTGGTATCTACTATTGTTGATGTCATTCAAATAAAATCCTGGACTAACTTTACTCACTATTTTTTTTTTAATGATCCTTCCTCTGTCTGAATTTTTTTCTTTTCTAAATGCATGTGTCTAGTTAAGTTCTGAATTCCTTTGCAGTGATAGACCACATTGCAGGAGGAAGTGTGTTCTTCCCCACAAGCAGGACAGGGAATCCCTTCCCATTCTGTCACTGTATGCAGAAGAAGATACTGTGTCTCTCATTTCTTCCAGTTATTCATCACTCCAAAAGCTTCTGTAATGAACACTGATTGAAAATGTTCATTACAAAGCGGAATGTTTTCTTGGTGAGTTCCCATATGTCTCCTCCACAGTGAGACCAAGAGCATTACTGTATTTGAGTAGCTTGTTACAAAAACATGATATGCCTCCACTGCCTCTGGTTTAGGTACTGACTTAACGCCAAGCTGGAAAATGACAGCATATGATGTATATACCCCTCAGACACATAATAGTTGTGACATGGATTTGTGGGTGGTTACACTTTTTTTATTGGTTTATTTTCTTTTGACCATTTAGAAACTGTCCACTAAACCGAGCACATTTGAAATGTTAAGTCAATGTGGTTATTCCATCACTGTCATTTCCTATAAAGTTATAAGAATTTCAGGTTATGTTGGCCTGAGGTCAGGCCCAGACTTCCAAAACCTAAAAGCATAAACAGGTCAGGCTAGTTCTGTGCTTCTGGAGCTGTTTCACAGTCTGTGTCTCACACCTTCCTTGATTGTAGATAAGTTCTTTTCCCTTATCTGCTTTCTAGAAACTTTCCCCAACACAAAAAGCCATGGAGAATTAGCAAGCACTGATTTATGGTGCATTAGAACATGCAGCATATGTTTCTCTGACTCCAGAGAAAGCCTGGCTCTGCAATGCTTGGAAATGGTCTTTAAAAGCCCAAGGCAGGGTTGCACACATCAGAATGTGCTCTCTGCAGGTGAAATTCAGCTCTCTGTAGTGACATACCACAATGCTGAGGTATTTGATAAGTTCTGTTCAAATGCCAGGATGCGTTTCATCCTGTAGCCTGCACTGATATATTAGAGAACAGACCAGAAGTCATGTACCTTGGCATTGATTTGGTATTGGGACTAAATCAACATCAGCTTTGATTGCTCCAAATTACTCTGTAAATTACCAGTCTCTGAATGCTCTGCCAGGGGATTAATCACCAAAAACAAAGAATTAACTACGTGTCAAAGTTATAAAAGAAGGGGTTTTAAGAAGCCATCTCTTTATCCATCTTTGTGAAAACAAAGCAATGCGCAATGAGAGACATACAAATAATCAGAACACCCAAGGGGGAGGAGCAGAGGTGAAGAACAAGCTTCCAGCAAGACAGCCTGCTAAAAAGGTTACTTTAAAAGCTTTTTGATGATGGAGCTTATTGAATTTATGAAAGATGTGACAGGACACGCTTGTCTGTAATAGCGAGGGATTGGAATTGTCAACTGGGGACAGCCCTTCTGGCCCTTTTCCTATCATGAGCTGTCTGAGGCATTTCAATTAAACAGCTCTAAGTAGGGAGAGCTGCAAAAGTACAGTCAGGTGAAACTCTTATCAATGAAATAATAAAAGCAGCCAGTGTAGTGTGAATAAAGTGGGTAGCAGGATAGAGAATGGCTGCACAATAAGAGAGAAGAAGCCAGCAGGCCAGTTTCTGGACACAGACCAGTATCTTGTGACGCATTGTGTTGTGAAGTCAATCATTTCATGAAGCTTAGGACTTGTATCTCAGGAAAAGGAAAAGATCATTTTGAGTTCAAATGTCTGTCATCACAGCTAGGTTTGTAATGCCTTTCCAAGAGCTGAAATAATAGCTGAAAAGGCTCTTCTGCGTACAAAATCAAATAAAAGATAAAAAGATAGATTTGTCTCCACTGGAAGGTCAGTGAAATTTATCAAACCATTGAAACCACTTTATTTCCTCAGAAATCTTCCAAAAGCAGCATCTCTAACTGTGTTATTTCCAGCCTGCTCACCACTTCCTCTCATCTTTATAATACATGAATGACCCTCCTATCTTTCAGACTTGGCTTTGTTGAAGTTTATATTCTGCTAAATAAATATTACATCATGCAGTTCTTAGCACTAAAAAATATCAGCCCATCTGGGTTTTTGTTCTTTCTAGATGAAAAGTATCTTCAGGGAAGACTGCACATCTATGTCCTGAAGGATGGGGGCAAGCAGTAAATCCCATCCATGATGAAAGCCATGTTCTGTACTTCCTCTTTTTATTCTTGATTATAGCTGTACACACTTGCCTTTTGCTATTTTCCCATCTTGAGCACTGTCCAGACCTTAGAAACTTCAGGCTCAGGGTTGAAAACACTATTCTGGAGTCTAACTGATGGCAAATTTGTGGGGATGGATCCTGACAACCAACTGGTGACTAGCTTGTCATTGTCACTGAGGACAATGAGCTACCATTCCTTCAGTCCTTTTCCATCAACCCCTCCTGTGGTCCCAATGCAAATGACGCCAACAGATGGACAGGACTGGCGACCTCCTGGTCTATGAGCATCACCTGCTGCTGTGTCCATGTCACTCAACCCAGGAAGCATTGGCTGCTGACTTCTACTAACACCTCATCTCTGTAGCAAAGGCATCCAAATGTGTCTAGAATAGCATGAAATGGTCTCCTGAGGCCCTCACCATTGGCAGATCTGGTACATCAGTTAGGGGGAACAGCTGAGGGTAAGATGGGCACAGGTAGATGGACAGTTCCAACACGGACCCAGGCTAGGGGCAAGCCCACCCACCTCCCCACCACTGGCAGGGATAATGCACAGCAGAACTTGAAAATGTCCCTTTCAGTAGTCACTTGAGTGTCTTGCTGATTGCAGTGTGGTTGGTCTATAACAGACCACAGGCATCTAATTCTTCTTGAGAACTTCTATGGCAACAGAAAGAGCCAAGTAGATACCTGCTCCCTGGTGAAATAGCAGGCAGCATTTAGGTGATGCAGACATTGTTTCCTTTATGCACATAGAAGCATGAGAGTGAGTGGGGCCAGATAAGCTACAAGTGACCTGGCCAGTGGGAATGAAATGCCAAGGAAGAGAGACAAGCCCAGAGCAGATAACCAGATCTGAAGAGAGGGTGCTATCTTCCGTTTAATGAGGTGCATTTCCGACTTGCATGATCAACATCTACGGACTTAGCAGAGGAATTCTCCTGCCAAGAGGCTCAGAGAGCAGTGTCTCCTCCTCAAGAACCTAAGATGAAAGGCAGGTCTTGCATGTTGAGGTGTTTATCGGGCTGACTTGATTTCTGACTGGTCTGGAGAGACAACTTTTTGTTCTCTCTGATTTATCCTCTGCATTAACATTTGCTTTAGATTCTTGTCAAAACAAGACCAGCCTCTTGAAGTGCAGCACACACTCTGTCCTGTTTAATTTTGTAATGTTTTTTTTGGCTGCTGACAACTTGTTCATCAGAAGAAATAATACGTCCATGCCCTAAGAAATCTCCTATTACACCAGAAATCTAACAAAGCCCACCCTGTCCATCAAATTTCAACAGAAATAAAGTAGCCAACCACATCAGCCTTCTGACAAAATGTTGTCAGAAACTCACCTGGGTGAAGCTGTGCGGGAAAGTTCCTGTGATCAGCCTATTGGAGAAAAGTGACAGAAAGGGCTGTTGCATTACAAAAAATTGTCCACACGGTCCAATGTCAGAACTACAGCTAACAGTAGTGGATGCTTGAAGGACAAGTGCAAAACCCTTCCTAATTCACTTAAATTCCATGTCAACAGGGATATCTCTGCCCCCTTCATGGCTGAATATCTCATGCCCTGAAGCTGGACACTGACATTGCTTATGATTTCCTCGTGGCCAGCCTGTTTGAAGGCATGTATATGGCTGATTTACTGTAAGTGCGGATGCCATTATTCATGCTTTATTAATACATGGTCCATTCTCTTTACCTAACAGCAAAGGCAAATTTTGTCCCATGTCTATCACATGTTCAATCTAAACTGTCTCAATATCATCCTGCAACATAGAGCCCTCTGGAAGTACTATATGCATTGCTAGAAAAATATTTCCTTTTATACTTTCAAGCCTATCTTCTGAAAATAAAGGGAGACTCCTGGTCTTGTGTTATTGGAAAGTGAAGTAACGGTGGTTGGAGTCCCCTGCATTGCCATGTACTCCTGCCTCTCTTCCTCATGCTCCCACCTGAGTATAATTGCCCTGACAATATTTTCTCCTTATATCAAAGCTCTTCTTCCCTTTCCACCTCCTGCATTTTTGTAACTCTCTGGGTAGATATATGCCATTGCCACTGCTCAGTTCTCTCTTAGAAGCAAGGTGATTTGTGGCCCACACATACCCAAGTCTTTCATACAGGCAGTCATCCAGAATCCCTGCACTGACTTCGCTTCTGCCTTGTATCCCATCATGAAGTGCCTGTTTGTCTTTCCATCACCTGCTGCAGATGATTCTAACTTCCCTTGGGAGCTCTTTGAGGACAGAACCTGCCCTTTAACGAGTATGTGTCCCACTCAGCCCCATGGAGCACATGAATCCCACACACAGGCTGAGTGAATTCCCACAACACTGGCAAAGACAGCTCTTTAATAGGCAGCACATCCTCTTCACATAAGCAAGACCACTGGCAAATACAATAGGATCAGGAAGAAGTTTGCTGAATGAAGTTGTATTTCAGTTAATATCAATGATGCTGGCACCAATGCAAATAACATTTTCTTCATTAGCTTCTAAGCACTTCCAATTGTGTCTCATCCTATTTTTCTGATCAGTTTTTCACAACCAACAATTGCTCTGTTTTGAAAATTTAAAATTATTCCTTCATGGATATATGGAACTAATTCTGCAAGTGTGTGATCATGAATAGACCTGAACAATTATCACTTTTGCAGAGAATAATACATACGCTGTAAATGTGGTTTTAGTTGTTCTGAAACTGTTCACACATTATTAGTACTTTGTTTCATGAATGATGCTAGCTGGGAAGAAAAAGAGAGGAAAAAAAGAATTAATTTCACAAACAGGAAAGAGGAAGTAGTGCTCTTCAAATTGTACCTCTATGTCTAGTCTTAAGAGCTGTAGAACGGTAAAGTTAAATTCCCACACAGCAAGGGAAGATGCAGCCCTGCCTCTCAGCTGCCTAAATTGTGGCTGTGGCCGTGGGTATCAGGACACAGAGTGTCCTGTCCAGACCCTCCTAGGGTGCGAGTAGCTCTCAGCCTCCAATCTCCTGTTGACTTTTTCCTGAAGTAAAGCTCATAGTCCCTCCCAAAAAGAGGACAATCTGTGCCTTTCATCCTATGGGAAAGTACACCAGTCCAGCAAGATGAAGAAGGCTGTCTTCTGGCCCAATGAGTATTTAAACAAGAATGTCTTCAACGGAATATCAGAGAGTTAAAAGTCAGCCAGCCCAGAGCTGTTTAGAGATTGTGACTCTTGAGCAAGGAGATGTCAGAACCCCATGCTCAGGTCTGCTCCTTTACTCCAGTCAGGGACTTCAGCCTGAACTAGCCTTGCACTAGAGATGGGGAATCTCTTATGGCACCCTCTAGAACTGATAGAAGGCTGCAATGGCCATAACTGATCCTTCCTTATGAGGTTGCATAACCCACCCCCTCTTTGCCTTTTCTTCACATGTGTCCATAGCAAAGCATTTCAGTTTGGATTACATGGAACATTTTGTGTCAACTGAAAACAATAAGACTGATCCCCTTCCTCTGTCTGTGAGTTAAACCCCAAAAAATTTACATTTGTTTTTTTTCTGAATCTAAATTATTTTCCAGTGAGGCTGCCAAGTTCAAAATCACTTCATCATGCAGCTCCAGAGATGAAATAAATGCATCCTCTCCCATATCTACCTGATTCCCACTGAGAAACAGAACAAGAGAACCCAAAACAGCATATCCTGACTTAGTATGAAAGGCTGTTGCTGATGTCCACACAATAGGAATGAAGAACTTCAGCTACTTTGGAGCAAACAATGTACGGCCTTTTGGAGCAAGATTTTGCTGCAGAATCCGAGGACCCTGACTGAATCTGTAGTCAATGAATCTAGGAAGATGGAGATGATTTGGAGCTAGATTGAAAAACAAGGATTTACACAAAGGGCAGCATCTCCTTCCCCTTGATCCACTCAGCTGCAATAGAAGATCGCAATATCATCTCTACTTCTGTAACAGCAAAGACCCCAAAGAGCCACTTTTAAGTGTAATTCATCAAGCTCACTCCACAGTTCTTTTGAGCAAGCATACGACAGATGTTGCACCCCTCTATGAAGCTGCTGGTCTATGCTATCACAAGGTGTTTATTATACCTTTTGACAAGCAGATGCAATCCTTGCAACCAAAAGCCATTTTTGCTTTTCAGGGCAGAGTGGTACTTTACAGAGGAGAAAGACTGTGCCATCAACGGACTAAAGTGGCTGAAGAGAAAAATAAAACTGTTAAGCAAAGGGCAGGTACAGTTACTTTCTGTGTGCTAATCAACATCCCCAGTGCAGGACATCAAAGCAGGGCAAACCAAGCACAGAATTCAACGCGTCCCTGAACTCAAGGCTGTGTGACAGGGACAGCACAGAAATGTCCCGATTATGTTTCACAAGCTGGCAAATCTTAGACCCGCCCTCAGAGGAGGGCTGGCCCTGAAGGCAGGAAGATGCGGTGGGACATGCTGTTCTGTGTGACTCCAAAGAGAATCTGTGATAGCCCTGCTTTCATGTGGCACGCTGTCATGTGAAATCCCTGATGAGGATGATAAAGGCCTTTAGGGTGGGATACTCTCTTGTTTTGGTGGGCTTTCCATGTGTGAGCCAAAAGCTGATGGCAGAAGGCACTGGAAAGTAAGGATGAGTGGGAATACTCTTCCTTGCCAGTGTTGGTCGAGCTCTGACCCCACCACTGAATGGGAGATCTTGGAAATAAGCTTGTTCCATTGACACGGCTCAGAGGGATTATCTCCTCCTTGACCTTACAACCCTATGGCTGATGAGCTTACCAGGTGCTTTTATCTAGCCCCAGCTGACACTGCCAAGAGGTTTTGTCAGATCTGCTGCTGTTGAGCAGACTACCATCGAATGGATTCTCCATGCCCATTCTGTTTTATAAATGACTTGGACAATGAGGCTTTCACACCAAGCAATGGGTCTTTCAGACTGAGAGTCAGGGCAGGAGGACTGAATGAACCCACACTCACGGTCCAACAGGAGCATGGATCTCAGCAGCTGAAAGGAGAGCTGAACTTCTGAACAAATGCCTATAGTAGGCATTTGTGCCTACTATAACTCCATATGAGGGGTCTAAACACAGCCATTCAGGTTTAAATGCATTGCTCATGAACAGAAATGTGGCTGTAGTCAATCTACCTCTCACCCACCCACCACAAGTGCTTCCAAAGCAAAGGGTGAGCAGTCATAGCTGCTGAAAAATGAACACTGGCCACTGAAGTTCTGGAATGCACAGCATTGAAAGCACATTTTCCTGCATCCATGTGGTCAGCAGAAGCTATGCCTAGGCCAAAAAATAAGTCAATGTGAAGACATGCTAGCTAGTTTCTTGGACTCCTGTGTAGTTCAGGCAAAGCATTGTCTTAACCTCACATACATGAATAATAACAGTAAATAACTATGATATAACCATCCTTGCCAAACCACAGGCAACCTGCTGCTTTATAATTCATCGCAGCAGTGGGTCCATTCTCTTTCCCATGTAACATTCTCAGTGGAGCAGAGAAACATATATCCCTGGCTGGAGTGGGTTTAGACCATAGTTCAAAACACACGGAGAGCATGTCCGGCAGTGACATATGCTTATATGCATTGCATATGCATTGCCAGTGTTTCCCTTTGAATGCCACGGGCACAATTCAATCCTAATGAGCTAGTTCAGTCTTTTAAGGAGCACTTTGGCCATAGAGACAACTCCTAAAATGAAGTGAATCCTGATGAAAGTGAATTTTTAACACAGACAGGGTTGCATGATTATTGCTTTCATTACAGTAAGTTTAGTGCTGGCAGCCCATTGTGCTGAACAGGCAGCTCTGGAGCTTTAAGTCCTCTGCATCTCCCAGAGTGCCACAACACGAGCATTTGCTTCCACTACAGTGACCTGTCAAGTTGCCTCAGCCTCGGCTCAGCAGGGTCACTTCCAGGAACAAGGAGATAATTCAGCCATTGTGACCCTGTCCAGCTCTCCCGTTCTTTGATAAGCCTCCTAACAAAGGTACCAATTAGTGACAAGTGTGATGGGGAATTTTGCAAGGCAGGCACCTGGGAGCTGAGCTAAGACAAAGTGCTGGTGGCCATCAGCGCTGCATTGGGAGATGCTTCCCCTTGGCACTCACAGGCACGGGGTTTAGGGATGATTTCCGAGTAAACCCCACTACTGCAGGAGATGCAGGGTGTGCTCCAACTGTAGGCATTTTTCCTCCAGGCTGGTACTCAGCTCCTGGTCTCTTGCTGTGTCTGAGACAATTTGTTTCAGATAAAAATCAGGCTCAGAGCACTTTTCTGTCACAAAAGGTCCCATAGAATATTTACGGCCTATTTCAGGACAGAATAAGATAGTAGCTCTTACATCCTCACCACATGTCCCTCTCATCTTTCTAAATCTCCTCTGCACTGTTTTATTTGGATAATGCAGCATTCAAATGTGCTTTCCATTATTATATGCTGCTGTCCAGCTGTTCAGTGTCAGGCTTTGCTTCAGGCTTCTTTTCTCTCCAGTCCTGTGTCTTTCTTTGCACGTTTGATTCACTGATGTGCAGCGTACGCTCCAGGGCAGCTCTCTTTCATGGGCAGGCACCGGACTAATAGATGATCTCAGGAATGATCAGATCAATTCATTAACCTTCTGAATAAAGTTCTCTATTGATACAGCCCCTCTTATCAGGGAAGCCTTGGGTATTATTTATTCCACAAAATGGAAACGCTGCTTTCCCCCTCTCCCACCCTGCCAAGGTTATGGCCTTACGTCAGTCTGTGCTGTGCTGACCTTGAGGGTACTAACCCTTTGGAAGCACTGGGCTTTTTCCCCGTCGGTGCGTGCACGGGCACGGCTCCCACACTGCGTGGTGATCTGCACGTCTCACTGCACTTTGCATACACAGGGCTCTTAGCATATATTTGCATGAGGGTTATTGGCCTCCTCTTGCTGTAGCACCAGCAAGATGTTTGGCGCCAGAGCAGCCTTGTTGCAGTGATTATCAGTATGTGGGCTTGCAAGCCAAGGGCTGAAAAATCTTGGATTTGTCAATAAGGGAGAGCTGGAAATAGGCTGACCAAAGAGGTTACGGAGTTTCTATCCATCATGGTAGTAGTTTAAGAAACAACTGGGCATGGCCCTGAATGACCTGCTCTAGGGTGACCCTGCTGTCAGCAGGTGGGTTGGACTAGCTATCTCCAGAGAGGCCAGCCCAAGTCAACCACACTGTAGATGTGGGATTCGGAGACCTTGCTGAGTGTGTTTTCAGGAAAATTAGAGGCAGCAGGACAAAGGGAATTTACGGGATTAGAAAGGGCAAAGCATCCTTAGCCCAGAAGTGAATCCACACTGTAACCTCCTGAAAACACATCCCTGGGAAAGAACACATGTCTGCAACGTGAAGCCAAAAAGCCCAGCATGATATTCTTGCGAGGCCTGGAGACACGTACATTTGCAAGCTTGCCCTGTCTGACCACCTCTCCTCTTAAACCCATCAGTTTAATAGCTCACAAAAGGCTACAGATTTCTTGCTGCTCTTATTGCAATTACTTGGATTAGCACTGAATCATCTTTTTCAGCTGCAATATGTGAGAGACACACAAGGTTTGCTTCTGTGCCTATTTGTTCTTCTATTTATTCAATCCACAGAACCTGTTAGCTAGATCTTCATTCCCTGTCATCTTTCTCCTTACCCTAACTCTAATAATCAACAAATGTAATTTTGAACATTTCGGTTACAGTTGCCAGTTGTCAGGCTCTTGGAAAGTTCTTGGTACTTCTCAATTAGCAAAAGTTGAGCACGTCCCAGCTTCCCCTGTATCCTTTTGAATAAATTAAATAGTTTGTATCACAACACTGCAACACTCTCTTCCTGGCAACTTTGCCTCCGCAGACAGTGGTTGTTGGGGGAAGGGGGAAGTAAGCCCGTTCCCCTTGCTGCTCTTCTGCAGTAAGAATTAGGAGTTTTTTTCCCCTTGCCATAATTTTAGCGTGAAAAACAAAGGCATTTTTATGGTGCAAAAGGTAACATTTACGGTAACCTTAGCAAGCTTTTACGTGCTACATTTTCATGGAAATTTCCTCAAGAAAGTAAATTTCCCGTTTGCATTGCCATGGAAAGCTACTGGTAGCAGCTGTCAAAGAAATTGCAAGTACCCACAAATATTGTCATTTTCAAAAGCAAATATTTGCAGAGCATGAAGTCAAGTCATGGAGTTAAGCCATCCCTTTGGAAGAGTTCCTGTTGGTGAAGGCACTTCTGCTAGTGCCACTACTCACACCTTTTCTCTATATTTCATACCTACTTTTCCTTCCTTTACATTATTTTTACTGTAGTCACTGCAGTCCCAAAACGAGTGCAGGGTGCTACCTGTCCATCGTAAAAGTACAGATTAACACATTTTTTTTCAACTCTTATTCTTCTGTTCACTCCCCTTTGGATTTTCATCTGAAGTATGTTTGGGGATATGTTTTATTTCCTCTTTGAGTGTTCTTTTTTCTTCACAATAACAAGTTATAACCCACTCATCCTCAAACCAGAAGTGGTACTTGCCCTCAGCTTTCAGCATTCATCAGCTGCAATTTGAGCTGTAGCAGCCTTCTCCCCTGCACACACCCCCCCACCCCACACACACATTTAAATAAAACAAGGGATCCTTGAGCAAGCACCTGATTTCAACACCTACAAATGGGAAATATTGTGGAATGTTGACAGTATGCCTCTGCAAACTGATGACCCAAACATCACGTGTAGGGTTTGCCAGCGTACTTCAGGTCAGCACACTGACGTACCAGAACTCATCTGAATCCCTGGTACTTCAGCCCACCATCCCACATGAACACAGCTTGGTAGTCCCAGGTAAACACAGTCTCTAAGGAAAATCAGCAAAATTAACAGGAAATTTTCTCAGTTGCTTTAAGAGCTCTACAGTTTACACAGTGATGGATTCCAGCAACTGATGGATGTCGACTCACCAAAAGTCTACCATAAGTCCCCCACAAGTGTCCCTAACTTGAAATTTATGCTCATGGCATGAGAAAACAAAGATCTGTCTTGTGTTGAGGCTTGTGTGAATGCAGAAGAGAGAGGGATTTGGGAAGGTGTGAGGAGAGAGCCTTCTGTGTCAGAGACCTGTAGGACAGCTGTATAATGTCCCCTCTGAGAAGCTGCAAAACTCCTTAATGATTTTCCCTGCTTCCTCCTGGGCAGCCATCAGGTCCCTGCCATGACAACAGAACACAGGCTGTGTGCCTTGGGTCTGAGGGGTGTTTTTTTTTTTTAAATCCAGCCGCTCTAGTCACACATGTTTTTATTGTGGTACTGTATAAGTCTCTGGGCAGGAATGTGTCCAGGAACAAACTGGTGGAAAACCTCAGTGTTTCTAAGAAGATAAGTAGGAGTTATCATTACATGAGGGACACTCCCTTTGGTGTTGTCATGGTAAGGATAACATATGACCATAAACACCATAGGCTAAACATCTCTGCATGAAATCAAAGGGATGTGCATTATCTGGTGAAGAACAGCTGAGAAATTCAGCTGGGCTGGCAAAGAATGGCATTCAAATTATGAGCTCCAGCCTTAATCCTCCCTTTTGGATGTGCAGCTGAAGTCTTTTATGATGGTACTGGAATCCAAAACCATAAGAAAGATAAAACTGTGTCTGAGGAGAGAGCAATTTCTGGCTGCTGCAGTGCTTGTAAACTCCCATCCACAACACAGGTGGGGAGCACAGAACTGATGGAGCGCCTGGAGGTGATGGAGTCAATGGCTTCAAGGATACCATTACTGCACACAGATGAAGATGCTTTTTGCAGGAGATGGGTTGCCAGAAGTGGGGTAGGAGAAAAGTAGACTCCTTACAGGCTGAAGTGTATTTGAAATACAGTATCAGCAGCTGGTCTGAAATAACTATATGCCATGGCAGTCTCTATGGGAGGAGCATCAAGGGGCTAAAAGGGAGGCTTGGAGATTGTCTCTGTTTATTACATAGCACTGATGGGAGGCCATACTATTGGGACAGCCCTGCTGAGGTCTGAGCTGAAGCTGGGACCCATGGTGACTGCTAAACTCTCCAGCTTACTACCCGTACAGACACCAAAGGAGATGTCACCACCTTTAACCCTTTCACCAGTATCACGAGGAGCAATCCCATCTTTGCAGAGCAGGAATGATGGCAACTCTGGACACTCTGAGAAAAGCTCTTCCACTTCTTATTAGAAATACATTTACCTTTCCTCCTGCTAATGTGGCAAAGAAACACCTTTATCCTAGGACTTATGGGTAAAACTTAGTAAACAACAACAACATTTTAATAAGGGGAAGATAAAACACTTTTGGCAGTGCTGGGGCATTTGCTGTAGCGGGATTTACTATTAGCTTAGTAAGATTAAAAAGGATCAGACATGTTATGTGAGGAATAAAACAATATAAACTTTAAAGTTATTTAATGCTTTAGCCCTTCTGCCTCAGGTATAAGCCATTACTCCTGTCACTCATCCTACAAATTGCAGTGGCATCTCAGTGTGGGCATGGAGGAAAAGCACTAATGCTGCATCTGAGATGGCAGCTGCCAGGCACACAGATGCCAGCCAACAGCTGTGGAGACTATCAGCTCCCTCCCAGCTAGTCACTCCTGTGATTTCCAAGAGCACCAGAGTTTCAGAGGATCCCAAATGAGCCCTTGCAGGGAGACATCATTCCTCCTCCCCTCCACAAGCTGGCTGCAGGCACGTCCGCCCTGCTGTGATATGCACATTTCAGATTATCTGACCTTCTGCAGTCCGGTTGTTTTGGCTGTGCAGCCTTGGTTTATATTTGGTCTGGGCTGGCTTTTGCTTTGCAGATCAGGTGGGAGGGTTTAACATTGTGTTTCTGGGGATTTGGGGATTTCTTCTTGCTCCCTCTCCCTCTCTCTTATTTCTCAATGATTTCTCTGGCTGGGTCAGGTTGATCTGTGTGGGATCCTGGCAGTGCACCAGAGTGTAGCATAAGCAGTGCTTGTAACATTGATTGCATTGTATACTCAGCCACTGGGCTGCTTGGGAGCCGGAAAACCTTTTACAAAACAGCAGATTTGTCCCCATTGAGCACACTTACAGCAAGTAAAACGAATAAAAAGCCAACCGCAGGCAAATCTCCAGGTACCTCTTGGGCAGAAAATGTACCAGGATATATCCTGTCACACTGCAGCCTTCTCACACTTGTGGGAGATCAATGCCAATTCTATTTGGCAATACTGCTTCTTTCTATGAGTTATTTTGCTTTAGCTGAATTTTGTAGACATGAATCCATCCTTAGTCATATACAGAGGTCAGAGTGATCTTTGTAAAGTCTGCTCAGTCTCGATTTTCCGTCCACCTTCTAACAACTCTCTTTTCCTAGGTTATGGCCTCTTCTAGACCTTTAGATCACTGCTCCTACCAGCAGCACCAGGTGATCCAGCAGAGCTGTGGAGGCAACTAGGCAATCCACTGAAGACTGCTTGTTTCCTCTTGAATATATCCCAGGGTTGTCCCCAGGAGCAGGCTTCATAGAGAAGCCTTTGAGCTGAGAATTTCTTTTCCTTGTGATGATTCTGGAAATTGCTGTGCGCCATTGCCTGTTCCCTTCCTCACTGGGAAGACCAGCATGAGCGCTCTACACTTGCAGATCCTCTGTGAGCTTCTCCATAGCGTCCATGAGGTATCCAAGGCAGCAATACAGTGTCTGCAGAGAGGTGGAGGCCAAGGTCAGAGGAAAAGTGGGTCTGTACCCAGCAGGATAAAATTACCCAGGTCAACCTGGTACCAGTGCCTGAGGAGAGACAGGGTGACGGGGGATAGCATGCTGAGGCTGCCTTTCCCAAAGGTTGGACAGATGAAGGACGGAGCTTGCCAGGCACTGCACACACCCAAAAGTCAGTTTCTAATTTGAGAAATTTTCTAATGCCCACTGTACTCTGGGGAACGCAGCCTGGCAGAAGGCATGAGCTGAATGTGGAGTCCTCCTGCCACACAGCTCCATACGTCTGTCCCCAGCAGAGAAAAGGGACATTGTGATGGCTGGGAGCATTATGCCAGGGAGGAAGCAGCCTGGCCAGAGCACAGTGGGCAGCCTGCAGCCAATGCCATGAACCCTTTGGGACACCTATGGATGTGGTCAGAAGGGAATAGCACAGTGGGGAGCTCTTCACACACCTCTGTGACAGCTTCCACGTTGCATCTTAGCCTTTCTTCCTACCTCCTTAAAGTGAAAGAAGATGGTGTGCAGGGAATGGGGTCCCAGCAGCCCCTGGGGGCAGGTGGTCTGACCTTAGACTGGATGCAGCTTCGCTGTTGGACAGGCAGCAGCCTCATGTGGGTTTTTGCACTCCCATGGGCTTAGAGCTCTTCCGGTTTTGAAGCAAATGCTCCAAGCTGGGCTACGCTTCCCTGTTGCTCTGACACCCGAAACCCAGCATTAGATTTATGAAGCTCGCAAGGCAGCCTCGTGAGATGTTTGCCAGGACATGAGGCTAATAATTTAATCAGGTGAATTCAGATGGGGTCCTGCAGCGGCTCGGGTTGCGTTATATAACAGGATCTGTAGGAGACTTTGCTGGGTGATAGGCTGGACGCTGCACAGCCTGCTCCAGGATGGCCATTAAAGAGAAAGTCTGCCTCCGTTTTGTACCCTGTCCAATGTCATGAAGTTTCACAAGGAGAGAAATGCGTCTTCCTTTCCATAAAACTGCAGCAGGGCTTTGAAAATTAAAATTGGTTGGTTTTATAACAGAAAATATTGTGTTGCAGCTGCCCGCTTCCAAAGCAACAGCCAGAAATGGTGCAATTCAGTCTATGAGACTGCACACAGGTTTCCATCTGGCTTTTGAGCGGGTTTAGCAATCCAGCCAGCTGGCCCTACTGAGGCACTTCACCCCACAGACCTGCAAAGTCTATTAGCACATGCTATCAGGGGCCTGAGGCAGGTGACTGGGTGAGAACTGCTGCTCTCCTCAGGTACATGAGGTCTCCTGGGCTGGTGTGACATGCTCATGCTCACTTGCCTGTCCTTCCTTGGTGGGTTTGATTCATGTCCCACACTCAGCATGTTCACAGCCTGCCACTGCATGGCACTGACTGTGTGACTGAGGGCACTGCTGCAGTGTGTGACAACACAACACACAGGACATGAGAGTAGGAAAGATTCAAAAACTGCAGCAGAGATTGTGCCTGCAAAGGCCACACAGAGATTTGCTTTGCAACAGACAAAGCATCAGGCAGAGAGGGACCAGTACCTAGGAATCTCTGCTTTTTGGACCATTTGGACCCCACTCATCCTTCCCTTCCTTCCAGGTGCCCCAGTAATTCCCCACTGGTCATACTGAACTGCAGACCCAGCAGCCCTCAGAGATGAGTCAATCTCTAGGTGGGAATCCAAGGCTTACACGTAGGTTCATGCTGTTATTTTAGTTTGTGGTGTTTGCTTCTCATTACGGTAAGCTCCTAGGAATGTCAGCACCAAAATAGCACAGAATCACAAGGTTACCTGACGAAGAACGAAGTAAACAAGAGGGATATTCTTTCTCTCTGCTTCTCTTCTATTATTTCTTGGGTTTTTTTCTTTTTCTTTCCTAAAAAGAGGCATCTTGACTCCTGACATTGAACACCAGGGTGGCGATTTCAAGTTTGGAGATTAGGCGTATCCAGACACAGGAGGTGTTTTGGACAGGCTTTGTCTAGGAGATGTGCAGCCAAGGTGCTGTAGTTCTTCAGCAGCTGTGGAGATGCCATTCCTGCTGGTCCACCCTTGCCAGACACAAAGATGGGGCTCAGCCAGTTCTGGACACTTGCTGGCATCAGCCTACCTATCTCTGGTAACTGGAGTTGACACTGCAGGATGATCCAGCAAAGTAAAAGGGCCCTTTGGAAGAAGTTTCATATTAGGGATGTTGGACTGGCAGCACTGCCTCTGATCCCCATTTCCCAGGGCTTATCCCAGAACTTCACCTGCAGCAGGCAGCCCCTGGCCCTCTCTCAGAGGCACAAACGAGCACACACAGCCTCTTTCCAGAACCACACTGAGGTCTCTCGGGATACCAGTGCACAGTCCAGAAGGGAGTCAGAGTTTAAACTCCATGAGAAGTCAGAGTAGGCAAAAAACAAAATCAGTGTCTGGCAGAAAGAGAGGGGCCAGGAGTGACTTCCCTGTTTCTAGGAAGGCAGTGCAGATGGTGGGAAATATTTCAGCCATGCAGTGGCAGCAGTGGTAACCTGGCACTGGGGCAACTGGGGTCCAGTTCCCTTCTCACCCGAGCTCTTCATATGACCTTGAACACTGGGCTTGTACAGAGCCTGCATTGGTACCCCTACTACAAACAGCCTCCACCTGCACAAGGACAAATGCATTCAGGACAGGAGGGTTCTTGGTGACCTGAGGACCCCATTAGTATGTGAAGGGACCGGTCCCCTCCTTAGAGCCATAGCAGGAGATTGGGGCTATGGGGTGGTACAGCCACCACCTGTGCTGCCGTTTCTCTGTGTGACTTGGAAAGGACATCGCTTGGTCCCAGTTTCTGACAGGGAACATGGGAGGGAGGGTCACACAGAAACCTGGGCTCTCCATCTGCAAATTAACAGCTCAGGCTGCCAGCCTAGAGATTGTGTTATGCTCCTTCTCTGCCTCGAGGATGCCTGGGGCAACAGCAGAGGCAAACAGCAGGGGTCCCCTTGGATCAGAAACCCCCCCACAGCTGAAGGGGACTGCTAAGGCAAACAACACTTCCCAGCATCTTCATCTCCCCTTCCAGTTTTCAGAAAGAAATCTACTATACACAAAACTGGTTTTAAAAAAATAAAAAAATACCCAAATAAACAAACAAACAAACATCCTTTTACAAAACCAAAATAACCTGCAAAAGTTAAAATGGCAGCTTCAGCTGCTGTACCCAGCTGGGGTGCCGTGGTTCTGTGGATGACCCATATGCCAGATAGTCAAGAAAAGCCAGCAGCTGTCCCCTTTATCCCTGTCTGGTATACTAACTAAATTATTAAAAAGCCACTGCGGTTTCACTGGCCACACTGCACACGTGGCTCAGGGCTCCATGATGGAATATTATGACAAAACCAAGGAGACTCCAGGCATGAGGAAATGTGATGGCAGCTCTTTCTGTATCAGCAAGGAGGGACAAGAAGCGGGGCACTGCTGTGCGAAGACATGCAATAGAAATTGCCTGTCTGTTGCAAGGGCAGGGATAAAAGTTGGAATGTGGAGAAAGGTGGGGTAGGAAATAAGGTCTAGAAATGCAGCTTTGGCCTTTCATCTTCCTAACCTTTAACAGAGAAACCTGTGGGTAGTGCAGGAACAATTCCTTCAGATATATTTGCACCATGCATCACACAAAAATCTTTGTTAGAGTTGGAAATAAACCTGCAGCTGGATTGGGCAGGGAGAGGGCCACTGATGCCTGATTTGGGGCTGCCAGGCTGTCTTCTTTCCCTTCACCCCTTGCCATGCTCAGACCTGAACATACTTTGGAAAGAAGATGTCAAATACAATCACTGTATTCGGGCAGAGGCAGCCAAAAGTTGGAGGCATGCAACAGCTGGGTGGGACACAAAGGAGCTGTGAAACAGTCAAAGTTAGCAAAAGGAGCAGCAGCCCCAGTAGACACCACCTGCATGGGAAATTTCCAGGCATGGGCAGGTTTAAGTTTTTCTACTAAATGTTGCAGAGGCTTCCCAAGGGAGAGAGGTGACTCATACCTCTGTGGTGCTCACGGGCCCAAACCAGCCAAGTCACAGACCAGCAAAGCCAGGTTTTGTGCCTGCAATTAGGTGGCAGAATGGAGATGATTCATGAGATGCTGCAGGACACAAAGGAACAGATGTCCTCGCTGAGAGCGCTGCAGGGAGACGCAGATACCAGGAAAAGCTGGGCAAAATATTTCAGTTTGAAGAGACTTTGAAGAGGGGAAGGTGTAGTTTCAGCTGGAAGGGCCCGGGGATGTCACAGCTAAATGTAAATCTTGGTTTGGGCTTCAAGGTCTACTTAAAAAGCATATTCTGTCAGGCCAGCCAAGTCCTGGATAGCTACAGCTGTGTGGTCATTGACATCTGGTTGAACTTGAGCATGGGAACATGCACAGAGCATGGGAAGAGGCTCCATCACCTCAGCATGGATAAATCTCATGTTAAAGGGCTGGAAGAAGCAGCAGGTGAAAATGCAAGCTGTCACATTACAGTTGTAATCTATTTTCAGGTAGTTGTGGGGCCCTTTGAAAGATAGAACGTGGTGCTAATAATGTCAAGGTCATGGGTTTGACCTTGGTATGCATCATTTCACATAAGAGTTGGACTTAATGACCCTTCTGGGTCCCTTCCAATTTTGACAATTCTGTAATTCCGTAATATGATGAATTTACACCTTGCATAAAGAAACAGCACTGACAAAAAAAAAAAGAAGAGATACCTCTAAACTGAGGACTGAACTCTGTGGAGAAACCCCCAAAAATATTGTGGGTGATCCTGAATTGCTTCAGGGAGAAGAGGAAAACCAGAGCAGATGGGTAAGTACGGAGAGGTCATGTGCACAGCAAAGATGGAGAGGAAACCAGTCATGATGGTGGGAATGGGGAAGGCTTGCCTGTTGGACTTACTGGTTTTACACAGAGCCTATTACTCTTTCAAGGGATTTCATTGGAGCTCTGGAATAAAAGCAGAACAGAGATCTCACATCTATTTTAACTACTTCCTTTCCTTTTTGGCTGAATAGCTGAGCTCACAAGATCCCACAAAGGTCACCTTGCAACAGAATATCCATTCAAGTGACATGGAGAGATCTTGCTCCTCTTCTTCAACAGGCCATTCTTCCATGGTGTTTTCTTCCTTTGGTGGCAGGCAGGGGGAAGGATTTCACAGGGACCACAGAAGGAGAGAGTGAGAGCTAACGCACATCACCATGGAGGGCTTTCATGGCCCTCTGCCACAAAAAGGTCTGAACCCTACTTCCAATTTTCCTCTATGAGGAAGAAACACTGCACCAAATTCCTGTCGATGGCTCTCCTCAGCAAGTCCATAGCCTTCAGGAACATGGGCTGCTGTCTGCCTGGGGCTTCCTATCTGGGAGGCAGCTTCGGTGGCTTCAGACATTATTCAGTAGCATCTGTTTCCACACTGTCCTTCGCAGATGGTGCTGCTGCAGGAACCCCAGGGTTCAAACTTACACCCAGCTGCTGGATGTGCTTGTGCAAGGCCAGGGTAGCCACAGCCATGCAAAGCAGAGTGTAGCCTCTTTTATTACAGTATATAAAAGCAAGGGATGTGTTTATGGAGGTCAGAAAGGGCTGGCTCAGGACTTGAGATATTCTTCAAAAGGACAAGAGCCAGCTGCTACGGGAAGCAACCTCCATGTCGGTCCTCAGTTGCATGTCAAAAGTAACAGCAACCATTAAGCAACAGTTGATAATGCTCACAGCACTAATAGCCTTGAGACATTGTACAAATGGTCACTCAGTTAAGTATTTGCAGTAAAATCTGCCTGAGAAGCATTTTTTTTCTCCAAGTAGATGATATTTGGCCCATGTTGAATTTTTTCTTTCCTGCTTCAGAGTCTAGTTCCTCCCTATTTGACAAGGCATCACATTACTTCCAAGTGGGCAGAAGATGACCCTTGATAGAGATCCCTTTTTAGGTTTAAAGGGGTTCTTATCGCTGCCAAACACCTGAAACTCCCTATAGTTTCCATTTTTATCTAAGTCTTGGACAACTTTAGCACAGCTTCAATCTTTTGCCTGGAATCAGGGTTTAAAGGTTGAAGACAACATCTACAGTAGTCTTGAGAGTGAGCCTGTGCAACACTGGATTTCACATTAAAATTTCCCTCATTTGCTTCATACACAAATCAGCTTTATATACCTTGTAAGAGTGCTCAGAAAACGCTTCAAATCCCAGAGAACAAAGTGGAGGTATTATTAGCAGGGAGCAAAGAGCAGAGCTCTTGCTCTCTCTGTAAGCAGGCACCATGCTGAGCAGGAGGTTTTAAATAGTTTCCTCTGAGACAACTTTGGCTTCTTCTGTCACACAGTTTTACTCAAGTGTTCAACAAATTATCTCATGAAGGAAGCAAATATTACAAGAACAATGTCCCTCGTATGTCTTGCAGGGGTTGAAAACCACAGCATGGAAAGAGCAGCCTCAGCTCCCTAAACAAGTTAAACAGAAAGGAAGGACACAGAGAGGGAAATCCTCTCTGACTTTGTTATGGAAATGTGATACAGTTTGACATTTTAATTGCGATTCTCCCCTTATTATCTGGCACACGTTCATAGTGCCCGAGATGTTGTTTAGTGAATCCAGCTGCCTCCTCCGCTCCGTTTGAAGTCCGGTGACTCCGCGTGATAGGGGAGTGTGAGAGTCAATGTGATTTGTGTATGAAGAAACATAAATATGTCACAGGAGTTTAGTCTTATAGGTCTGCAGAGTTTATACTCACAAAATCTGTTGTACCCTTGTTTACACACCCAGATCCAAAGGCCTGACACACCCTCGCTCTAACTCAAAGCTTTCATCATTTCTGCCTTCTTTTTAATGAGGCCATTGCAAAGCCATGTGGATGATGTTTGACCACAGTTTAATATATCCAGGAAAACGTGCTCTCAAATGTTAAGAAGAGCTTTAATCAAAGTAATTCGTTGTCATTAGCTGAGATGAGCACATGCACAGTTCTGCTGCCACATGTACAAATGCCTAGGCATGGGCCTCCTCATCTGCCAAAAACTTGACCCCACCAAAAGAAAAAAATTGAAGACTTGCAGATATATTAATTGTAGTACACCCCTGAGCATAGACACCTGAGAACAGAGATGCAGCTGTGATTAAGTGATGAACAATTTTCATGCTCTTCCCGTAGCTTACTTCTGCCAGACAAAATTGTTGAGATAAACTCACCTGTTTGGTATTGGTTTTCACCTGAACTTCACTAGTGCTGCCAGCCGCAGGGGAAGGCTTGGCATAAAATGGTCCCATGATTCTATGTAACAGAAAAATGGAAAGATTTTCCAATGTGCAAACTTAAAAACAAACCATAGGAAGCCCGAGGGTCTTACTTAAGGGACGAGACTTTCAAGAACATCCTATTGGAAGCAGATGTCCTAGTCTCTGAGAGTCTCCTTCAAACCCCAGGTTGTAAAATCTGTGTTTCTGAAAATGAGAGACAGTAGTAGCCTCCCTTTGGATAGGAGGTTCTTTGAGAGAAGCAACCATGTGAATACGACTCGGCCTATTTCACCTTAGTTACAGCTACAGAGACAGTTACAACTGTCGCCCTGAAAGCAGTAAGAGCTCTGCCCTTCTTTGAGTGAGAGAAAACTGTTTACAGGTAGTTAGTATTGCTGGAATAAACGTCCTAGTAAAGGCTACCCCAAAAAGGCTTAATGATCTTCCTAACTCCAAGTCCAGTCCTTGCTCCAGAACTGAGAGAGCAGGGAAGAGTGTTGGCAGGACACACTTGAAAAATCTGTCTAGAGATGAGACCTATGTTAGTGGAGCCTTATGTAAAGGTGCTGCTTGGGGAACATCCAGTTCAGTGCCATCTCACTCTTAATTGAGGCCTGAGCTGTTAAATTTCTCTTGCTTCTAACCTTTACTTCTATAGCCCTGATGAGTGAGATGGTGTGACAACCCGTAAGTGAGTCACAGTTTGAGGAACAGGATTCAAAGTAACATTCTGTTCTGGATGCTCAGACAGAAAAACTTTAATGAGTAGTAAGACAATCACCACATGAAAAATGTCAGCTGACTGTGGGACCAAATTACTGTAGCTTTGCTTTCTTGGACACACAAAAGATCCAATTTCTAAAGAACAGTTTTAGAAAAAGCACATAAAGGGGGCTTGGATGCACAGGTCATAATTTTCAGGGGATCTGAACACATTGTTTCAGGTAGTGGCATTTCCTGCTGAATTTCACAAGAAAGTAGGGTTCTTTTCAAGAAGGAACAGAAGAGTGTCGCTTAGGCATAGCATCTAATGATACTATGAACGATAGCATGGGAATTGAGCAGAAACTCAGATTGCTCTTCTCCTTACTTCTTTAACATTCATTCATCAATTAACTGCAAAGTGACTTGACCTCTAGTTGCATGACTAGACTGCTGTAGTTACAAAAGAAATGCAATTAACACTGCAGAAATTATAGCCTTGCTGCCAGCAGCCACTATGTCCTAGTCTTCACCACACTTCATGTAGCAACCAGCTGAGCTGGGGACGTGGCTGTGAGGAGAGGTGGAAAACAAGCAGGTGTGGGTAAATTAGTGCTTAGAGAAAATTTCAGAGGGGCTCACAATATTTCATCCCACCTGTGGCATCTTAGTGATCTCATTGTCCATCTCTTAAACATTATTTCTTGCTTATGTCCACAGTCTTGGCAAAGGGAGCTGTTCAGTGCCCAATGCCAGGCTGAAGCCAGGGGTTTAGTGATAAGGGAACACGGAAATGAAGCCAATACTTATTTTTGTCTCTAAAGCATGCGCCTGATACTGTAGCATGAACTTTGTCAGGCCTTATTTGTCTTCATGCCAAATGCTGAAATCATGTGAGAATAGGGGGCCATTCAGGAACATTTTGCTGAGTGGAAGCTCCACAGGAGGACTTCCCTCTCCCCTGCCTTCACCCTTTTGTTTGAGAAAAGCTGGTCCCTGACCTGCCCAGAGAAAGAACTCAGCTGACACTTGAGCCAGCTAGAAGCCAAGCAACTCATGAACCTGTCATCTCCCTGCAATTACTGCTGGGAAATTGCACTTGTCCCAGGAGCAGAATCAGGGAACTAAACACAAAGCTGTGAATTTGCAGCTGACCTGGGTGAGAAGAGACCCCATGCTTTAGATGGACTCATGTCTATTTCCACCAGCAGAAATATTGCCACCCTAGCAACTAAATCAGTGAGCTTGGGTTTAAAAAGGGAGCAGTGTCCACCTAATAAAGGTGATTTGCTCTTTTGCTTTAATTGTGGCATGCAGAAGTGCAACAGATTGTAAAAGCTCCATGAGTCCAAGATATCAGCTGAGCCACAATACCTAGACATGCCCAGGCTCCTCACCCACAGCAGAGGAGGAGTTAAATGCATTTTGTGGCAGCAGTGAAACCTGCACCACCCACCTCATATGTGTGAAGCGCTCACACACAAAATCCATTCCTCTGTCCAGCTGAAACACAGCAATCTCCAATGACAGACCATATGTCTGGGCCTTCAGAAGTGATTTAGGCTGCATGGCTAATTTGTCCAGGGCAGAGAAAAACATCCTTTTGTGGCCCTAAATAGAGCCAGCAAAGATATTACCCAGCCCAGCCACCAGTCGCTCCCTGCTGGCTAATGGGAGCTCTCCCTCATCTGTTTTAGTGCAAAGCTTTTAGTGCAAACCAGTTTTAGCAGTAGGTTAAACCAAACCAGATGACTCTGTCCTTCCTCAGCTGAGGAATACCAACCTAGATGAGCTGTGGGATGTTGTACAAACTCAAGCAGAAGCATCACTGCAAGTAGGTGTTGAGTGCAAACATCCTAAAACTTCTCCTGGTCACTTGCAAAGTCAGTGTGCATCTTTGTTCTCAGTGGCAGAGATCATTTCATTCACTGCATTGCCTGGATCATTTACCTAAACCACAGGATCCTTCCTGGTTATTCCATATGGGAGGCAGACATACTCCGCATGCAATTGGAGCTGCCTGACAAAGCTTTGTTTGGGGCACTGCAGGAGAAGTGAGTTTCTGCAGCCAACTACTGACATTGAATAGCCCTGTTCCTTTCAGGAATCCACTAGTGAGACCCTGTAACTACCCATTCCCATTTATCCCTGCTGAACATTGCTGGTTTTGCTGACTCTCCTGCTCTCCTCCTACCCCCATCTCTCTTTATGTGATCACCTAACCTCTCCAAAATTAGTAGTGCTATGTTTAGCCTGTTCTGGCACTCTGGGCACTCCTGTGGATGCTGAGATGGTCCCACAGGGACTCTATGAATTTCCACTGCTACTGGAGAGAGAAGTGTTTTCAAAACTGCTGACACCAGATCCCAGTGAGTGAACTAAACCAAGAGGCTGGAGCCTGTGAAATGTTCTTAATATAACCGGGCAAATGGCTCCCATCTTGTGTTACTGAAGTCCCACAGTCATGTGCCCCAGCAGTCCCATGTCCCTGTCAGGCAGGAGGGCAAAAGTGTGAGATCATTTCCAATAACTCTGTTTCTGTGACATCATCACAGGAAAGCCAAGCATTGACTCATTTTAGGCATGGGAAGTCAGAGGAAGGGGCAGGCACAGGACTTAAGCTTTCCTTTCTGCTTCCATGTGACCCAAACATAGTTTCGAAGGGTAGAGTGGGGTCATTTTCCTCCCCTTTCCTCCTTCTTGGATGACACTGTGGCAGCTGTTAAGGAGTGCTGGGCTGAGGCAGTTTTGCTCCAGCCCTACCGGAGTATGCAAGAGCCATCTACAGGTGATGGGAGATAAGGCGGCACAACCCTACCTTCCCCTGCCAGCAGGAGGGCAAGGTGCTAACCCCCGATGCTAACCCCAGCTTCTCTGAGTTACAGCCCATCTCCAGGGTCACATCCACCCCTCTCACAGGGCCCCCGTGCCTTCTGTGAGTGGCCACAACCTCTTCCAGCTCGCAGCTGCTGACTTCAAGACAGGGAACCACCATCTGAACTTGCTGGGAAGGCTGGAGGTCGCTGGGGTGGTGAATCCTGTCCAGAGGGCCACAGGGAATGTGCCACTGGCAAGCCACCACAGGCGTGAGAGCTCCATGGAGACAACTCCGAATCAGCCCTTCATATGACTCACGTGAGGCAGCAGGAGGCCAGACATGTGTGAGGCCAAGAGACTGGGTTCACAGAGCAAAAATGGGACCTTCACACCTTAATCACCAGCCCTGAGATCCAGCTAGACTTTGGCCAGGTTCCAGAGAGCTTTGCTGGCTGCTGCGTGGTGCTTGCCTGTGGCAACCTGCATGACTACCATGCCAACACACAAGAGGAGGCAGAGCCCAGCCGGCTGCTGGAGAAAACACAGTGGACATGCACAGGATACTAACAAGGGTCAGTCTTGCCTTGAAAAGAGGGGGCTCCAAATGGAGAGCAGTGATTGCAAAGCATTTAGAAAAAAATGGGAACTTCTCCTATTCAGAAAGGTTGGTGTGAATTGCTGTAGGAGGCAGGAGAAGGTCTAGACTGGAAGATCACTTTCACTCAGTAGTCCTTGAGAGATTTTTATGTAAATCTATAAACTTTTGTGCATTTGCTTTTTTCATCCAGTGCTACCATAACAGTTCCTTCATTCTTCTCCTTGTATTTCTACAAGGACCAATGCTCACAAGAGACTGGAGAGCTCTGGTAATGCCCGAAATGAAAGGCACCTGGTGTTTCTCCACCAAAGATATTTGCCTAGCTCACTAATTTTTTTCTTTCTTTTTACCCTCTTATCTCCAATATCACTCTCTATGTTTCTATCCAGGGTCTTCCCCCACTACCCCCACCATCTTCTATCCTCTTCCATTTGTTTCCTACATATTACTCTCATTGAACGCAGCTCTGGCTTCTAAGTGCTATAGCCCCCAAGGGCTCTGTCTGACTGACACATGACATATTTTAAAGAGTGTGGACTTAGCCCCATAGAAGTGAAACAGCAGTAGTCAGCATGTATGAGCTGTGCAGCATAATAGAAAATACAGCTTTTAATTAAAACTGGTATTTCGGGACCTCTGCTGGTGGCAGCCCTGCTGAAATATGACATTGCTGAAGCCCCATGGGTTGTAGTGTGACCCCATCCCCAGGAGCTGCTGTTCCCACCATCAGTGCCAGCTCTTGGAGTGATGGGAAGTGCTCTGTGTAGTGACTAAATACCCAGCTTGGGCTCAGAGCACTCCCATTGCAGGATGGCAACAGCTTTGTAACCTGGAGAAGTGACCTGTGTGGCAAAGTGCAGGTCACAGCCATGGCACTGCTTTGCATACTGTTTCCAAGAATATCCATTTAAAATTACATGAAATTAAAATGTTGTGGGATTATGTCCCTGTTGTTGCGTATGTAAGTGGGACTAGATCCCAGGAGACCAGGAGCAAAGTCTTCCAAAATGAACCCTGCTTATTGGACATGGGACAGCACCTGCCCTTACCCCTTGTTCTGCCAATATCTCATTTCATTTACTCCTTTCATTTCTGGCACTTGCTCCAGATGACTCTCCAAAGCACTCTCTGCCTCTCCCAGCAGGATGCAGCACCCCAGCTCTTTGTTTACTCTTCAGGCAGTGAAGGTATCCCCCTCACTGTGAAGTATTCACTTCGTACATGAAGGTAGCACCACAGCTGCAGGGAGGCAAAACTGGGGATTAGAGCCAGTGCTCCAGGCACAGATGAGCCTTGATTTGCTGTTTGTGATGCTGCTGCCTCCCTGTGATACCTGGAGCAAGTCACTTGGACCTTGATCTGCAAAGACAAGCATGACTTCCTCAGTCTTGGTGTCTGTAAACTTGATTAACAGCACTGCCTTATTTCACAAGGTACCACAGTGGAAGCGGATGTGCCCTATGGATGACTCGCAGGACCAGGACGGCATTTCAGAGAGAGAAAGCAGCAGCAGGCTGAGCTCGTTATGAGTAATTCTCTTAAACTGGAAGCAGTGCTTCCCACGTGTCCCTGAATACCTTATCCCCCCTGACACAAGTGGAAAGGACACTGGGAACCTCAGCTTGCCCAGTTTGGTTCCTGTGCGCAGGGTGCCCTTGTACAACGAAACAGATGAGCTCTCAGAAAGCTGCAGCAGTTTGACATAGCACATCTCGTCTCCCTCTGTGCCCTTTCAGCCTGTCCAGCATCCGCGCCCAAGGCATGCCGCAGGACTGGGTATCTCTCCATTCAAAGTCACGATGTTATCTTCTCCTGAATTTTCAAGCAAAAAAATACCTGCACCATGGGTGGGCTGTGAGATTGATGTTTCTCATCAAAGGTGAAGTGAACTAGTGCTCTGTCCTTCAGGGTGCATCTGCCAGAGGCCAGTCACCAAATAGTACTTCAGAGAAAATCAGAGGGAGAAGAGAAACTAGGCTTTTAGCATAGAAGAAAATAACAGGTTTGAGGTTACACCTGGTGCCCAGAGTCATAGCTCATTTGATAAATAGAGGTTGGTTGTTGGGGTTTTTTTTTAAATTTATAATATTAGGGTGGATCATGGGGAACAGCTCCATGACTTTGACCCAGCAATACCTCTACCTATCAGCAGAGGAAACAAACAGGAAAGAGCTGCCAGCTGTGCTCCTTCACCAGCACTGCCTTCAGCAAGGCTCTGGGGCACCTTGGTGCCAGATCCCAGCATGGGAGCATGGTCCTCCAGGTGGGAAGAGGAGTCAGCAGTGACTGAAAGTTGTCATTCTCTCTCCATAGTGTGCCTCAGAGGTCTGGAAAGAAAATGGAAGGACCACCAACAAGAACCTAAGTTCATGCTGGCTGCTGACTCAACATGGGAATGAGGTTTCAGGGTAGGAGCTGCAGGTCTGGTTTGTATTTGCTGGAGAATGTTTTCTACAGCTCTGGAAGTGGAGGCCTTAATGACTGCTGCAGTCCTGTAATGGAGGGAAGAACAGAGTTCCACCATTTAGCCCCAGACTTCCTGAGCAGAGACCCTTGAGAGCTTCTCCAGGCTGTGCAAGGACTGCAGAGCACAAAGTACTGATTGTCTTCCCACTCTTGTCCTTGCTGAGGCCTGTTTGAGGAGAACCATCCCCAGAGGAGGAAGGGGAACTGTGCCTATCTTGTCCCTCAGCACCTGTCCTTCAGGACATGTGCAGGGGTACTTTGGCTGTCAGGAGAGCTCAGCAAGAAAGCCATGAAAAACCCACCCCAGGGGACTCCTGTCCTTTTTATCCACAGGTTTAGGTCTTTCACACACCAGCAACCATTGAGTTAAGACTGCAGTTCAGATGAAATCCAAACATTTGCTAGTGTGGGAATTCCCAAAGAAAGCAACAAAACTACCATCACTCTGCCCTCCCAGCAGTGCTTTTACACAGCCTGCAGCTGAGTCTGCCTTGGCCAGCTACAACAAAGACTTTAATCTTATCAGTGACCATAAAAACTCAAATTCCTCTTAGCAGAATTGCTGATGGGGATGGTAGTGCTAAGCCTGGCTTCATTGCAGGCTTGTGCAGTCAACAGCAGGGAAAAATGCTATATCACAAATTCCTGTATCATCCCCTACTCCACAGGATCCAAAATGGCTTTTCCCTCCATCACTCTAGGGGTAGGATTTTCACATTACTAAAGCTGAACAGGTACAATGCTTCCTGAAGGCTCTTCTAAATGTGCTGCAGGAGTGCTCTGCCCTGACAGCAGGTGTGCTTGGCTGCAAGTGGGACTGACAGCTCCCCTGCACGGCTCCACCAAAAAGGCAAGGCAGGACTGCCTGTGGGCAGAAGTTCCTGGCAAAGACATGCTTCTCCCTGCAAGGTGCACTATGTTCAGCAAGGATGGTGTATGCCCATGGGAATGGCTTGGCATTTTGATGGTGAGAAAGCAAAGCTTCAAGTGTTCTTCTCCCACCTGGGCTCTCTTCCATGTATGAGTCAGGTCTCAGACATGGAGCTGAGACCCAGGTTACACCTCTGTGGCTAATTTTGGTGTTACTGACAAGCGAAAAGGTGCCAATAAGGTTGTCTCCCATGGTCTGTAACTTGGAGGTGTGAGCTCCATCCCACAGATACTTGGACCTGGAGCAGAAGGTGGTGAGGAAGACCTCCCACATGCATGGGCCTTTCCTGGGCTCCATTCTCTCCCTTGCACATCTGCCACTGCCATCATCCTTCCTGCTGTCTCAGGTTCATCCTACTATCTCCCTGTTTGTCCTCTCTTGAGGTATCTGTCTATCACCTGCTATGACCCCACCAGCCATGCCCAGCCTCTCCACACTTTCAGGAGAATTAACCATTCCTGTGTTTCCCTTGCCCCTCCCTTATGGCGCATGTGTTCTCTCAGCCCATTCACCCGCCTGCATTTCCCTCCCCATGCATGCAAGTGGTCTTTGCCTGTACTCTTCTTATGTAGGGCTGTGAAACGATCTGGGCCCTGCTCCAGCTCAGCCTGGTCTCTAATGGAGATGCCTCACCCATGGAAAGAGGTTTCCCCTCTGCTTTGCAGCTGATGGCTCATCTTGCCACTGGGAAGACACCCCAGGATACCCAGGAACAAAGCACCCTTGTGCCAAAGACCTGGAATGACCGTGCAATGCAGGCACACTTGAATGCCCTCTGAGAACAGGTCTGTTAGTACTGCTCCTGGCTTTCCAAGGTCTCACTCCTGATGCTGATAGGAAGTCATTCTGCTTACACAGGAGAGGCTGGTGGAAATACTTGGCATGCACTTCAGCTGTTGATAAGGCTGGACTATCTGCCAATACACACTGTGCCTCTCCCTCTGTCTGACTTGGAGTGGTCTACAGTTCTCATCTCCATCATATGTCAACAGCTGTGCCTTCTGGCTCCTTCCTCTTGCCTCACCCTTTGTACATCTTGGATTATAGTTGCTCAGCACAGGGGCTGGCCAAGACCCCAGCGCCCAGGTCCTGTGATATCTGACTGCTTTGGGAATCAAACCATGGAGGATATCACAGAGGCACACAGTAGTGCTTGCAACTGCATTCAGACACGTGGCTTCACTTGCAGAAATGTGCATCTCACCCCGGTGTTGCGCAGAGGGAGATAATGGGCCTCCTTCCTCCCGCTGTCGAATGCTGGGAGGTGACGAAGAGCCATCCTAATTAGGGGCTACAGAGATGACGCTTCCACTGAGAACAAGTTTTATTTATGAACCAGATTAGGAGGCATTAATTGCTTTCTCTCCTGGTTTCTGCTCAGAAAGGTACAGTAATCACAGGAACATTTTTGACATTGTTGACATAGCTTCCCAGCCCTCCTGCTGAGAAACAGGGACTCTTGCATACTTCAAAAGGGCTTAAAGGCTCGGGTTGTGCCACCACAGTAGTAGTGCCGATCTAGGACTGGGGTGGGGGGAATTTGCATTAGAAGGATTAAATACCAGGGCTATTGTGGAATTTTAAACTGATGTTTTCCGGCTGACCACAGGCCCAGAGCTTGTGTGTGGCATGTTTGAGCCTCAAAAGTGCTCTTGATCCTCTGATCTCTTATTTCATAACATTTCTCCCCACTCCCTCCCTTCAAATGTATTTTGCTTTTCTTTTAGCTGCTGAGCAGAAACACACTAGCAGAAGGAACACATTGGGTTGACAGTACTGAAAGCAGTCTGAAGATCAGGAAAGTTTTCTTTGCATGTATTTGAAATGCTGAGTGTCTGGATTACTCTTGTAGTCCTGGGCCCTGCAGTAACAACGAAGTTAAGACAAGATCCATTCTGATCATTCTGATCCAAGTGCCCTGTGAAGCTTTGACACAGTGCTGCACAAATACTAAGGAGTGTTCTTACATCTGATTATCTTATGAGATGTGTGTCTGGTCTGTGGTTCCTACAAAACTCTCCTGACTTTCATGGCATGATGCAAAATGAGAGGTTTCTTGCAGCTTCATCAACATAATGGTGTCTCTGCTGAGACAACCCATTACCAAAACATCAGTCCATTATATTTCTGGCACTTCTCAAGTACCTTGCTCTGCAGAAAGAGATTGATCCTGTGAGGATGCTCAGCCTCTGACACCACTGCAACCATCATGTTTCTGTGCCAACCTGCCATCCAGCTGTCATTAAATACAGGCTCGGGCTGCACACAGATGTCCTGCTGTGGTAGCAAACTGCGTCTTATTAGGTACCACAGCTGTTTCTGGGTTAATTCTCAGAGTAGTCACCCCCCTGCACAGCATTGTGTAAGAAAAACGTGATTCTGGCAGGGAAAGATATCTGGGGCTGGGGTTTTGGTTTGGTTTTTTGTTTGTTGTGTTTTTGGGTTTTTTTATGCTCTGCACAGAGGGGAATACCCAGCCTTCCAATATTGGCCTTGCCACATGCAGCGTCCCAAAGTTGATCAAATCTTGCCTTGGCTTGTCTTTGAGACAGACATTAGAAGCTAGAAAGTGCCAGTCTTGGCCCTTAGAATGCAATATTGTGGTTTAATGTCTGAGCAGGGCCTGAAAGGGAGGCACATGCCCCTGCCTGAAGACTGGGAGCACTGGGGGAGTCCCCTTGCTGCTCCCCCACATCACTACACCACAGCCAACAAGCATCCCTCCACAGGATCACCGTGACAGCCCCATGAAAACAGGGACCCACAGGCTGCTCCCAGCTCTTTCTTAAATCTGGTTGCCTTCCCAGAGCACAGCCCTGTGGTTTACAGGGCACACACACCCTCTGTAAGCAGAACCAGTCTCTTTCCACTGCCATGTGGCCCTTTGTGGCTGAAGGCCCTGTCAGTATCAGCTAAAATTGCTGGGGACCTAATACACAAATATGTATCTGTTCCCGTCCTTTCAAGAGTCACTCCTTCTGGCATTTCTAGTAGTTATAAGTCAGCAAGGACTTGGCAACTCATCAAAGCTAGCATTTTCCCCTAGTCTGATGCAGCAAAGTAATAAAAGAGCAACCACTAAAGATCTTGGAGCAGTTACACAGAGACACAGCAAGAGGATTCAAATTTTTCCCTGCGGCCATGACTCAGCTTTACAGGCCATCCCCTACAGGGTAGTTTCCCCAAAGTGATGCTTGTACCACAGCCGGCTATCCCTCCACCACATTTCCTCACACATCCCAGCATGAATCCTCCATGGAAAGCTGAGCACACTGTCATGGAAGCAGAAGCAGATACAGGCTTCAAGAACAGGTGTGCTCTCATCTGAATTTGGCATATGCCTATTAATTATTTATAAGGCATGAGAGGTGCACTTGGTGCTAGACCAACAGCAAGCAAGACCAACCCCTTTCCCCGATGAGTTTTCCGTGTAGATTATGCAGCCACCAAGAGGCAAGGCAGGATTAGGCATGAAAAAGGAAGCCAATTATGTCACAGAGGAGGATGGTGATGAAAGGAGAGAAAAAAGGTGTAAGACATTTCGTGGAATTGAAAGGGGATGGTTTGAAAAATGGAAGAGAAATGGTTTTCTACTCATGAGAAACAAAACATAAAGAAGCAGCAGAAATTTGTCAACATCCCAGAGAGTATTGAGAAGACATTCCAGCTTCAGGCTTAAAACAATCACACCATATCTTACTTGTGCAATAAGATTGGAACCTGGGAATGAGTAGTCCCAGAAATGCAACAGAAGGGGCTGCCATGAGTTGGTCTTTTGCAATATGCATGGATGTGCAATATTCTGGATGTGCAGCATGAAAGGATAAGCAGTAGCTGGGGAAATACAGGCATGACAAGGTCTATGCTGGGCTGCCTGTACAGGCATCTATGGTCCTGGATACTTGGGAACAATTTGTCTCACAGTAGTGTTGTTCAGACCCTCATGTTATCCTTCTGTTTAGGAAGGGGTAGGCAGGAAAGCACCATTGGTACTACAAGAGGGGTATAAAGTCACCACTACCTCCTCAGAGGAGACACAGCCTACAGTCCATCCTGCTTCACTCTTGTGGCTGCAAACTCTAAGGAGAAAAGCTGCTGACAAAAAGGAGCCCTTTAAATCAATGGCTTCTTGATTCACAGTGCCTTGACTCAATATCCTGCTGGAACAAGGATAAGTCTCAGTTTGATGGTCCACTCAGTAAGATACCTTTTTGGAATCCTGCACTGACCACATCAGATCATGCAATTCCTCTCCTCCTTGCCAGGATGCACTTACACATTGCCTGCTTTAATAGTTGAGGTGGCATTTTATTTCAATCACTTCTTTTCACTGGCTTCTGCAACCTTCTGAAGCCATTTCAAACTGACTTTTTTTCCCCTGTGCTGAAATTTCTCACGCTCATGCTCAGCCCCGGGTGATGAAAGTTTGATGATAATCTGCTGTTGCTGGTGTCTTGACTCAACCGAGTGGTGATTTTGGGCTGGAACAACTGGAAGTCACTGATACACTGATTGGAGGAGGCACGGAACAAATTGTGCCTCCTCAATAACTCCACACACTCTAATTTTCAGGTCCCGGGATGTCTCTTCACCACTGCTTCAGCACCCAGGCACTGCGTCCAGACTCCAGAGCACCCTCCTTGCTTCAGTCCATGTTGCCTGCTGATCCAGCATGCATGGTCCTGCTATGGCTCACCCATGCAGCTCACTTCATTTAAGAGACATTAGCAGGCTCATTTGCCTGCTTAAAAAAGTGGTTGATATTAAAGAGAAACATAATCAAGCAGAGCCCACAGCGTTAGCAAGCCAAGTCAATGTAGGATCACACTACTTTTCATTACCTTCTTTTTCCTTTGGCATAAACCTTGCTACTGTGTGGCCCCTGGTTTTGCAGAATGCCCATCCTTTTCCTTGACCTCTAACATACAGTACACAGAGTTTTGCTTTGAAATCCCTTAGGATAAATGCTCCCATTCACAGGATTAAGTGCTGCCCACCATGATTTCCAGAGCTAGCTTGAGTGCAGCACAAGACCTGGGACTCTTGATTTCAGCTGACTTCCTCTCGGTGTGGAGGAATGATCTGCCTCTGTGTAGGCTCTCTTGCACTCCCTTGTTCTCTCTCTTATCTGGTCCCTCTGCTTTTCCACTCCTCTACACATACTAGTGCCAGGAGACCCCTTCAACACCACCTTTCCCTCCCTGCTTCTGAGCCCTTGGCAACATGATCTCAGCTGGGTACTTCATCTCTGTACCCCACTGGTAGCTCAAGATCAGTCAAGGGTGACATCTGAGCCCACATTCTTTATTACACAGCCCCTGTGTGTCCTGCGACTGTTGGAAAGAGCCCTGCTGGAGAGTTCCATGAAAGGCAGTGGCAGAGAACTTTTCATCTTGTTTTACTCTGTGAAGAGCCCAGCTGAGCCGATACCTCACCCCAAATGTCTGTGAAAGGAAAGTGGAAGAGCCTTGAACCCCTTTAAAGTCACAAAGTAGTCTGATAGGGAAGGCCTCTGGCATTGGCCAAAAGCTAAGGGGGCATGGAAGGGAAAATTATCCAAAGTCAGGCTGAATTCAAAAGGAGGCCAGAGCTCATCTTTGCTCCCCTTACTCTCTCTTGGCCCTCTCCACCACCTGGAGCACCCACTGCAGAGCCTGCTGGGAAGCAAGGTGGTTTTGCCAAGGGCAGAGTATTAACTTTGAATCGAAAGGACATTCAGGCAGCCAGCAGGTCTGGTGGGAGAGAGGGCTGGGAGGAGCACAGCTCCCCATCCTGCCCAGCTCTTGGAGCCCAGCCAGATCAGCTGGGCAGGGGGGAATCAAATGTCTCCAGTGTCAGGCAGTGAGGCTTGCCTTCCCTTTATAGCAGCCCTGACGGCTGAGTGAGAGACAGCGCAGGGAGAGCTGGGCTTCAGGGGCGAGGGGGGGCCAAATGCTGGCCTGCAAAGTCAATAGTAATTTAACACCCCACTGACTTTTTTGGTTGGCAACAGGATAGATATTTAAATCATAACCTTCTCTCTCCTATACCCCTCCTCCCCACCAAAAATAAATAAATAAACCCAGCAGACCCTGTTTTGGCCTGCCAAGAACTTGGAGCATTTGGTGTGCAACTCCCTGAGCCTCACATTGGGCACCGTCAGCTGAGTCTTTCCTTGAATCAGGGATGCTCACTCCAATCCAGCCTTTGGAGAGGTGCTGAGGACCAGGTGTCAGCAGGGCTGGCCCCAGCAGCTGGCTGGGACCCAGGCCTGTGTCCCTGGGTTGCTGTGCAACCAGAGGCGCAGGGCTCAGCACGGCAGTGCATACGTGCTGTTTCATCTATGCCGCAGCCAGCTCATACCAGCCTCTCTGACCCCTGGCACCACACTCCTGGGCCCCAGCTGGGCTCACTGCCTGTCAGGGGGAGCAGCAGGAGAAGCCAGGAGTCTGTGAAGAAAGTGGGAAATATGGGAAGGGAGGGAAAAAAAAAGGTGGTTTTGAGTGTCAAGTTGTGCCCTTAGAGAACCACCAAGATCTGAGACTAAATTCTTTTCCACTGTTTTCAGGATGCTTGAAAACAGGTCCTAGAAACTCCCTGCTCTCTGCAGGTTACAGAGCCACTTCCCCTCAGCCCCTCAAGCCTGCAATCTTTTTTTATTAATTTGTTTGGACCCTGGAAGAAATGGAGCTCATTGCAGAGCCATCTCCTACTCAGTGGGAATTGCCCCAAACCCCATGTTTTGTCCTCCCACCCCACAGGGTAGAACAAAGACTCAGCTCCAGCATCTCCCTTACCCCCTTTCCCTTGAAGGAGTGTCTTTTCCTTGCACATGGTACTGCAAAACAGCTCTTTCCCTAAGGGAGCTCTCTGTCATTCTTTACAGCTCTGGTTTCTGTTTGCACCCTCTGTCCATGGGTCCTAATCCACAAGGCAATGAATTCAGTGGAAAAACATCCATCAGCTGCAAGGCCCATTGAATATGCCTGATATCAATTAGGATCTAATTTGTCTAGTCTTATTATTCACATATGAGTCCTGTGACTGAGACTCCCAGCTGTAAATGGGAAATTTTCTCTGTCTCTGCACCTGGGTTTAAGTGGTTTTGAGCAAACTAAATAGCCTGGCTTGAACTTCTATGGCTGCAGCCCCCACCTACCACCATTGGGCTGGATGTAGCAGAGAAAAGAGCTGACGTTGGCAAGGGGGAAGCAAGAAGACGAGCTAGCTTGGAAGAACACATTCAAGTAATGAATGTGCAGTGGAATGTCCACTTATCCCCAGAGCCTTTCTAATAGGATGATCTTCAGGAGAGCAGCAGGAAAAGGAGCTTTTATTAACATGTGTGGCGAGGTCTATGTGCTTTCGCAGGGTTGGCAGGGACTGAGGTGCTCCCCAACAGCCTGCTTTCCATTGGACTGTTGTCCATGCCAGTTGTCTGAAAAGCTGAGAAATCTAAAAAAGGGGTCTGCAAACAAAGAGCTAAGTGATGCTCAATATAACAATGGGATCAGCTCCCCCCAGTCTCCTTTGCACATGGACACAGCTCAGGGCAAAACTGCGAGTCCAAGCACCTATAAATTAAGACTATAGTCCTAAAAATATCTGAAGACATTTGTCCTGCTGCCAAATGCATGTGCTGGCTGTGAATATTAGGGCTAAAGCTGCTGCTTTAACATTTCTGAGGGATGGATTCTGTCCTATTCCCTCCCTTATAGTGCTGCAGCAGGGGAGCTGCTTAGTGCAGTGCAGCTTTTCAAACGTTGGTGCCTGAAAGTAGGTTCCAAAATATGTGTGGAGCAGCCCTTTTCAGAAGTTCAGTGCATCTGGATGAATAATGTCAGATGTCCTCACAGCTATTGAAAACACATTCCAGCTGCCTAACTTTGGTATTTGGAGCCAAATTTGAGGTAAATAGGATGGAAAAGTTTGGTTTCACTTGTTAGCAAGTCCTTCAGTTCATACCCAGCGGAGAAAAGGGACTAGCAAAATTTAGGACAGCTACAGTAGAAGACAATAGAAACAGAAAATTGGTCTTTTAGCAGATTTCCATCCATTCCTTTTGTAAGCCCATGAATAAATATCTCTCCAATGCCAGTGTTTGATTTCATTCTTCCTAAAAATGGTCCTCCTATAATTTTTACCTCATCCCTTGGCACTCTTTGTAGCTCCTCTAGTACATTCTTTTGGTAAAGAAATCTGATCTCAACAGAAGAAAGCTCGTGCTCTTGGCCACACCTCTGTTAGAGCCTAGACAACAGTGGGCTATGCCATGAGGTTAAAGGTTGTGCCACTGACTGAACGGAATGGCTATTGGACTGTGCTTCCTTTGTCCTTCAGATATGTCTTACTTTCAGGAAGGGAGCACAGTAGGTTCTAAGGAGTGCTCTTTTTTCTCACTGACTATTTAAAATTGAGCAACTTGTTCTTCCTGTATCACTTTTGTACAACTCAGTTTATATGTACCTCCTTTCAGGGCCAAGGGGATATTCAGGAATGCTGAGCTTTATAGACCACTGAGCTTTGCCTTATAATGTGAAACTCAGGCACTGCTGAGCGGACAATCCTGGATGATGGAAGCAGTGGGTCTGAGAGGAGGTAGATTATGAGTGAGTAGGGCCATACTCAGAGGACTTCTACTCACAGCTCTTCCCATCAGAGGGAGCCTCTTGCTCCCTGTGTCTTTGGGAGCTAGCTTTATCAACTAAAACCAGCTCAGGATCTTTGCCTGCAGATTCTGAAATAGTCCCATCCTTGCCTCCCTCTTTCCAGCTCCCTCTCTTTAACTAACACCTCCTCAGGGCTAGGGGGATGCCAGAGATGCCAAGGGAGTGGTGGTGGTGGGGAAATCCCAGATATCTGGAGACTACCTGCTTTAGAGGAGGAATTTAAATGCCAGCCTTCCCATGAGAACTCGGAGACATGGGAAAAAGAACCAGACTACTTCTTTCAAGTCCCTTTGATATTCAAGAAAATGTTGCCCGAAGACCCCAGTGGGCTGGCTCTTACAAGATGCATCTTCTTGATGTTCTCCAAGCACAACTGCTCAACAGAAACTCATCTGGCCGATGCAGGAATAAATGAGCTTGTGTGTCCCAGGCCTTTAACCCTCTCGGCCCTGGCTGGTCAATGTACCAACAGACACTGGCACTTGAACTATGTCTTTACAGAGTTCAGTGGTAGGGAGGAGATGTTCTCATGGCAGAAAACTCTCATGGGGACCACAGTGGCATTGTGAGCTTGGTATTTTATGAGTTAGTCTCATGTGAACACAGTCCCAGAGGAAAAAAAATGACACAAAATCAATTGCACAGATCAATACCTGTTCTGATGTATTTCCTGGTTACAGGCCAGATGGTAAATTGAGGGTAAACATAGTCCGAACAAAGTCTAGGCACAGCAAAATGTTCCAGATGGGAACCAGAAGTTCAGAGCTCATCAGAGCCATCTCCACACACACATTACAGACACCAACCAAGCACTAATAAATGATTAACAGGGCTGCTAAGCATTAGCCTCAGCTTTTGGTCCCCTCCCATTACTTCTGCAGAATTTCACAAAAAAGGCAGATAATAGGGAATTGTGCATTTGGAGATATTAATTAGATATTTAGCTCCCTGTGAACCACATACAATCCTGAGAATCCTGCTTCCCCCTTCTTAATGCCTCAGACCACAGACCAGTCCTTTCAGATGGAGATTGCTCAAAGGCAGTCCCCTTTGGAGTCCATCCAAAGTCTTAAGCATCCAGCTCTTTCCCTGAAGTCCTACAGAGTAATGCAGCAACCTTCTTTCTCCTTCTGTGGCTTGATCTTTATCTTCAGAATCCTCAGTTCTTCATACAATTGTAAAGAGAGACAAGACCTAGGGATGGAAGTTTCTGCTTACGATGAAGAGCTGATACAAGAAAATCACTTGGGCTTATTGCCTCCTTCAGACCATCCTCCCACATTTCCACTTCCCTTTCACTTCCTCAGTCCTTCAGCTGTGGGTAGTCTGGACATCCATCTGCCACTTCTGCCTCTTGGCCCATTTTCCTTGCCTGTAACACTACAGCACTGTAATACCAGAAATTTTCTTTCTTTCTTGTGCGCTGCCCACTCCATAGTACAGTCACACTGTCAGACTGGTAACAGGCTGAAGGGAAGGAATCCTTCATTTATTTTGACAGGCTCCAGCCCTAGTTTTCAATATGATCTGAAACTGGTGGGAGGGACTCTAACATCCAGCCATGATCAGATATAGCCCAAGTGCGTGGAAGAATCTGGAGCTGAAATTGGTTTTGTTCTTTCTATTCCAAATGAGGTCTTCATAGCCTTTCCCTTGAACATGGGTATCTTGAATAAGAGAAGACCACTGTTCAGGTCTCCAGGAGCAAGGGAGGGTGGCACCGGAGGGGACTGTGCCCTGACATCTCTGCAGAGCACAGCAGCTCTGCACCAGACAGCTTCATTTTTGTTCTCTGACCTTCAGTTCCCCCTCTCAATAATTTTATTCATTATACAACACCAGGATTAGACAGTGCCTGCTGGTTGGCACACTCTGATGGGCATTAATACCTGCTGGCACAGAAGCAGGCACATGCCAATACTCCTGTGTGCTAATGAAAAGGCGCCATTTCCACTCACATTTCAGCACACATGAGGTTTCCTGGGAGCCAGCATTGATCTTTGTGTTCAGGGGAACATGTGCTGCCATCAGTCCTGCCTTGCAGCTCCTGGAGTCCTGCAGCTTAGGGCAACGATGGAGAGCGGGATGAGAGCAAACTGAATCCCTACAGAATTTTTGTGGGGCCAGAGATTTTCCACACCCTGTCACACAAAGGAACTCCCAGTTCTAAGGCCCAAAAGCAAGACAGCACCCCAACACATGACCTTAACATCATCTTATCAGATTAGCAGGAACTCACTGTCTCATAGTGCTATGGGGCACATGAGCTAAGCAAGGTATTTTTCTAAGTAGGTAGTATTTATAATGGTCTCCAAATGTTGTGTTGGAATAGTAACTATTTAAAGCATGTTAGACTTCCAATAGAAAAATGTCCCTTGTTGCTTCTGATAAACTGATTTCGAGGCCACAGGGCTGAGAAGGAATTTGCCCTCAAGCTTGCTTAGTCCAGAACCAACCACTGCAGAGTATCTTGAAGTATATCTCTGAAGGAACTGATAACAATCATATTTCAACTCAGAATGGACAATGGAGCTATGGAGCCATTAGGCTGATTCAGATGTCTGCTATGACCAGAATGGACAGCATCTGTCCACCTGATCCATAATTGCTTATGTTTCTGATCTAGAGGTGATGTACGGGAATACAAAACTTTTGAAAAAGTGGGGTTCACTAAGTGTAGAAATGGGCATGACAGATACTAGCATGGAGGGGTTTGTATCTGGCAGGTGACAGATCTGATGTTGTAAGGCAATAAAAACCAATTTAAAACAATGCTCCAGCACTACTAACAGAAGCCTGGCACTGCTGCAGTTCATGTGTCAGACAGTGGGTAGTCTGAAGCCTCTGTGAACAGGACCATATACATGCTTGGTGACAACCACCCACCCCCAGCAAGTTGAGGATAGGAAGATTTGCTACTCAGCTCTTGGGGTGTGGGAATTTTGATTGAGTTCCACACATGCAGCTCTACAATTCAGGTTCTGCAAACAATAGTTTGGTCACTCCAAGAGCAGTGAGCATGAAAGGGGTGTGACTAGAGCAGCTCTGTTCCCAGAAGTCAGGCCAATTCTCTAATGAGAGCTCAACCAGCATCTCTGCTGAGTGTCCAGGAAAGCAGTTTTGGCAGCCTCTCTGGAGATAGTTCCAGTTCAGGAGAAACTGCTGCTAGATTTGGACAGACAGCGTGCAGATCACGCCTGTGTGCAGCCAACAGCACAAGCAGACATCTTTGCCAGAGACATTTCTACAGCATGCTTGATCTTGACTTTTTATTCATTGTGTGGCATTGTTCTTGCATGTCAGCCCCTTCCACTCCCCTCTGCCTCACCAGCCTTTCATTGCCAAACCATGCCACATCTCCTCTCTGCCCAAAACTTTCTTTGTTTCTCTACTCCTTCCCCCACAAAAGGATTTCTCTTTCTCCTCTGTTTCAGACTCACGTCCCCTACAAAACACTCTGATCTGAGTGTTTCCTATCAGAAGCACAGTAAATTTTTTTGCTTAAACAAAAAGCCCTGCTACTAACCTGCATGAGAAAAACATCCTCTCTTGTAAATTCTTTGGGCTAGGCACCGTTTCATCCTATCTCTCAGAGAAATCCTCCAGCACAAAGCCTCTGTGCAGCTCAGTTGCAGTTAACAAAGAGGAACTATGAACTGAGCTTGCAAGGGATGAAACGGTAAAACTGACCTTACTGGAATAAGTTCGTTCCCGTTTCCAATTATCTGGTGACAGACCTCACCTCAGGCTGAATAAATATAGTAATTCAGTTTCCAGAGCTCCAGTTACTATTTCATAATTGGTGCTCAACTGTGACTTGGCCTGGCTTCAAACAGGGATGAGTAGCTTAGCACCAATTGATTTGCTCTGTAAGTAAAAATTAGAGCAAGTACGATGCCAGGATTGCAGTCCTCATGTGGAGCATTATATCTCTCAGAGAGAGAATAGGGATTTGGACCTTGAGCTGATAGCTGGGTTCTAAAACCAACTCAGCAGGTGATCTTCAGAAAATCACCATTCTTCAGGTTTCCCAGTTTCCTGGAGGAAAAGGGGAGCATCACAAGGCAGTACCGCAGGAACCACTAGAGTGTATATCCCTTTCTTGAAACCAGTATCAGAGACCAAAGTCTTGTATAATTACATTTACATCTTCATATGTTATTTCTTTCAGTGGAGCACTTCCTTCCTGAAAGCATTGTCCTCAAATGCTCATGAGCACTGCTTTGAAGAAGGGCACCATAGGCATCTAGCAGTCCTCTGGTGGAACAAAGCTTTCCCTGCACAGTGCTGTCTGGTCCAGAAAGGTCAGTAGGTACGAAATGCATCAGCAGACACCTAGGTTTGGTAGATGCTATGTTTGAAATAAGTCAGAAATGAGCCTTCATAATTCAGTCAATACCTGTTCCTAAAACATGAGTCAACACCAAGACAAATTTGGAGGTTTTAACCATCTCCATTGAAATTCTAAAAGACAGTGACTAGCAACACCTCTGCACAGCAGCATGAATCAAGAGCCAGGGGTTACCGAGGTCAGTTGAAACATGTACTGGTGGAACCAGGCTTGTAAAAGCTCTGGACCAGCTGAGAGGTGGACCACATCTCAGAGAGGAGGACAGATAACAGAGCTGTGAGAGGCACGGGATTGGAAAAATGGTGGAGGTGTTCTAGATCTGGACAGCATGGCAGCAGCAGCAGCAGCAGAGCTTCACGTGAGGCAACATAGACTGACAGGGGAAGGGATGTTGTCAGGAGGAGCGGTGGCTGCAAAGGCTGCACGCACTGGCCGGCAGCCAGGCAGTGCTGCAATCAGCCTCTCACTGCTGTCAGCAACTGGTGAGGCCACAAACTGAAAGACAAGGCTGCACAGAAAAGATTATGAAACCCACCACAGCTGCATGAGTAGGAGCAACCTTAAGTTGTTTGGAGAATATGAGATATTAAGGTGAGGCTTCACATGCCCAGGCTCATGCAACAGAACCACCACCTCACAGCAGTCCTCAGCACACACAGAACTTGCCCTGCTGAAAGTAATGCAAGGGCGCAGTGGAGTATTTCTGCAGGGCTTGGAGCTATTTGCAGTGCAATAGTAGCTCTGGTGGCAGTGGCAGTCTACATCCATCCAGATGGGTTGAAGAGTCTCACAGGACAACCTGCCTTTGAGTGCCTAGACAGCTCCAGTAGGAGGGATGGATGGTAGCCCTGCAGGGAACAGCCTCAGCATGTAGACAACCACTACTCACCCATGGCCATGGGCACTGGCAGTGCCACAGCCCCCATGGGCCCCAGAGTCCCCTTGGGTGACAGGACTTCAAGAGAGGATTCCGCTGAGCACCAGGACACACGGCTGCAGGACTGGTACCACAACCACCACTGAGAAGTCCTGGAGGCCAGCCTCAGAAAACCTCAGGACTGCATTTGTCTCTCAAGGTGCCACCTATCTGCCCCTTCCCTAGCCAGCTGTCTCACAACCAGCTTCTTCTGCAGTTTCAGTTGCTACACAAAGCTGTTCACATTATCCTGTGGGCAGACACTGGCCAGAGCTTGTATGAAGGGCAGAACAAGTAGGAAGATCCTACCAGATAGCATGAAAGCCAAAGCAAATTAAAAATATACCCATTTTGGCAAGTAGCAAGAGCCCAATATTTGTGTTCTCCAGTTCATCACACTCAGCTCTTGCATTGCTCAAGCATGGGGTCCTAAGGTGGCTGAGGGTGCCAGCTCCCAAGGAGCTGACCCATCTTTCTTTCCATAGAATTTTTTTTGGCCATCAGGCTTGAAATGTCAATGTAAGATACCTTAAACAAGTCTGAATTGTATTTTTCAACCAGTATTGAAAGCCCAGTCGCTAGGTGAGTAGGCACTGAAAATCCCAAGCAAGTTTTGAAAATCCTGATGCAAATAAATAACCAATTAATACTTATGATATCAAAGTACTGCAAGGAAGGAAGAGAATCCTGATGGCTACTATAAACTTCTGTTCATTGCAACTGCATTGGGGATGAGGTCTGGGAAACCCCATTTCTGAGTACGGCAGGATCTCCCCCACTTGCATGCGCACATGCAGTGTTGGCAGTCATGTCCACCCTTGCAGCAACTCCCCAGCTTTGTCCTTGTCTCCTGCACGGAGATGAGTTTCACTCATGGCAAAAACCTCTTATAGACAGTCAAACCCAAACACGAGTTATTGCCTTGTTGCTGGAGGTCAAGGGAGGTAAAGACTTCACATGAATACACTGGAAGGAGAAAATAAGCACACAAAAATCCCCAGCAAGAAAGGACAAGCCAACCTTAACAAGCAAGTCCATTACCCGTGAATAAAAGGATGGCAATCACAACATGTGTAAAGCTTGGGGGAGCCAGAAGTCATCTCTCGTCTGTGGGTGACTGATGGCTCACGGGCTTTCCAACACAAACTTGCCTGGTGTCGTTTGTCACCTGCGAGGGGTAAGCTGCTCCTGAAGGCTCCTCTGTGCTGGAGTGTGTGCGTGCGTGCATGTAACTCACGGAATTTCAGCAAAGTCGCATAAGAGGATTGTAGTCCTGGTTCAGCTAAAGACTTAGGATTCTGCATAATGTGTTAAGAGGAGCTTAATGCAATCCTACTACTCTGCCACAGAAACCCTGAACAGCAGCCTGTCTGTTCTCACCTTTCACCATCTGCTAGCCAGCTGTGGAAGAGCTGGTTGGCCCTAGGACTGCTTAAAGGAGCAGGTGCATAGGCAGAGTTTGGTATTCTACATCTGTCTTCTCATGAGAGCAGATTTTTGTGGTCACTACAATAAAAAGACACTATGCAGGACAATTGATGCAAAATTCATACAGCGGGGAAAATTCACATTTTTGTATAATCTGGAGGCCTCTGGTCAATGTCTTATAAGAAAGGATGCTTCCCAGCTCTGAAAGAGGTATAGAGAGCCAGAAAAGAACAGTTTCATGTCTCAGTGGCAGGAAGTATTCTGAAAGTGAGGAACGGATCCCTTGGCCAAAATTACATCATTTAGGAGGACATGTGCTATTGTGGAATAAATTATCATGGCTAAGGCAACTCAGGTAGGTGTGCACTTGAGACAAGACCAGATGTCTGAGGATTAGAGCAGGGATGGCAAAGGGTAGGGGAAAAGGAACAGAAAGGCAAAATACTCATAAATCAGGCATGAATGTCAGGCAATAGTGAGATCAGAAGGTTGGGTGAGGGTGTTTCCTGCTACTCAGCTGCTGGGAAAGTTTGGGTTTTAACAGCCAAGCCAGAATCGCAAACATCCTTATTCTGAACTTCTCCATGTCATTGTGCCCCATCTGCAAAACATACTGATTGTGAAATCCTTTCTCCTAGATTCTACATATCTTCTTCCTAGATTCTCAGACTGTGATGGTGCAGTGTTACCAACAGTCTTGCTAAATGCTTAAGTACAAGCCCCTCTGGAGTCTCCAGTCACCACCTCATATAAATAAAGAAATAATAGTGCAGATCATGAAATAATGCATATTATGAAATAATTATGCAGATTTCCCAAAGTTATCATACTGACCAGGAAACTAGCACAATAAAGACTGGGGAAAAAAAATAAAGGAAGGAAATTTATTAAAACCTGGTTTGCACACATATAGCAAAAAAATAACCATTTCAGGCGAATGTGAGTGAGGCAGGGAAAGGAAGTGGACTGGAATGTGAGTTATTCCCTATTCTGGAAGACAGCAGAATGCTAGAACAGTATTTCAACGCTCCCCATGCTGAAGAGTTTCTGAGTAGAGAATTGGAAAAGTAAAATCAGTGATACAAAGTGATTCCTGTTGTTCATAATCAGTCAGCAATCAGGTGATGTGTGTATTAACATCTGTCCTAGATGAATATTGCAGGGAGTGGTCCTATAGACAAGCTTTACAGGTTTATGAGGTTGCATTCTGGAAAGCAGTGACTTTGAGAAGCTCTGAAGGGTTACAGATAATTCACTGGAAGGTGGCTCTTGGCAAGAGCAAAAAAGCCTGACCTATTCATCTTGGTAGATAATTAAGGAGATATGGAGTAGCAGAAGGAACATTTCCCACTGGCACGGCAGTGAGAAAACATCTACCCACATTCAAACGAGAAGCAGAATTACTTGGAAAGGTTCAGAAATGAGCTACAGAAATGACATACGATCTCTAAGACACTATCTAAGATAAGAAATTGTTCAGGATACCATATAATTTATCGGAAGAAACTTAGGGACACTATGATATTTTAATGTTCTACTAAAGGAAATTGCACCCAAGAGCAGAAAGGTGTATTACCCCACAAAGAAAAGCCTAATGAAGTAAAATCCAGAAAATGGAACTCATAAAATTCAAGCTGAAAGTAAGATGCAGGGGTGGAGTTTTTTTAAGATTTCAGGAAAGAAATAACTGAAATAATTTCCTGAGAAAAACGGTGAATTTGTCATCACTTGGACTCTTTACATCCAGTCTGAGATAATTGCTAAAGTATGTGGTCTAGTTTACCAGAATGTGCTGGGTTTGATAAGTACTGGGAAAAACAAAATATCTGGACTGTCAGCCGGCCAGGCATAGCTCTGTGTGTTGGGTTTTGCAAGTGATGTGACAAGATCAGCCACTGTGGTCCTTGTGGCTGCAACAGTCAGATCTTGTAATGCATTTCCCATCTGTAGTTCTGACAGTGGCTTTCATAAGCAGCCAGTGAGGTGGGCTGACCCACTATGACTGTGACCAGAGAGTCCCCTTTCCTCAGTGCCTGATCAAGGCTAAAACCTTTGCTGGCATTCCCTAATGACCAGTCTCCTTCTGAGGAGACAGATAATGAGAAATGGCCCTGGTGGGATTTCTCCACAATGTCCAAGCCACTTAAAGTTTGGCATGTTGTCAATCCTGGAGCCAGAACCAGAGTCTCAATGGAGTTTTTCTTACATCTGCTGGCACTGATTTTATCATCCCTGAGCTGTGTTCTCTAGAAACCTATGCACAGGGTGAGATGTGAGCACCAACGTCTTACATCCGTCAAGACAAGAGGAACTTAAGGTATAAGCAGTAGTAATGGAGAGTACCATACCTGACTCCAGCTCTGAGCTTTGCCATTAGTGGTCTTTGATTGCATACATGTCCTCCTCCATGCCTGGACTTCTGCAGCAATAGAAGAACTGTACTTCCTGTCTCTCACCTGGATCTTTACAGATTCCCAAATCCAGGGGCTCTCTCTCTCACCTATGCTTGCATAGTGCCCAGAAAAGAAATATGCTTTTGAGCTTCTTGACTTGTTTTCTAAAAAAATGTCAAATACTAACTTCCATGTCTGCTGAATATGATCACAATTTAGGAAGCAAAGTGTGTGGCCCTAGGTGAGATTTTAATGGAACCAAACAGATTGTACTGATGATAGCTAAAATGTTTACATTTTCTTCTATCATCACATTCCAGTAAGACAGATAAGTTTCCCCAATATCTAAAAGATATATAATTCCCCCAATCTGCTCTGTAGTCTGTCGACTCATATGGTTTTAAATGAACCCAGCTCTCAGAACATTGTCCACTAAAGACAACTTCTTTCTCCCCTCTTTGACCATTTTGGTCTCTCAGTGTACTCTGTTCTTCCCTACTTCTGTTATGTCAATATAAGTATTTAAGTCCCGCTTGCTACAGTGATTTTTGATTTTGTTTTGTGTCGAAGTAGAAGCTTGCTACCCTGCTATGGAAATAATTGGAAGTTTTTCCATTCTTTTCTGTGAGCTCTTGGACTAGGTTCACTCAAATTTTCAGTTTACTTGTCTTATCTTTAGCACTGAGAGCTGGATTACTATTGCTGGCAGGTATGGAGACCAGACTCCTTCCAAAATGCAATTGTCCAGGAAATACACATTTTAAAGTGCTAGTTTAGAAGCCAATGAGAAGGGAAAATAGAACTGGGATGAGACTGGTAAAGGAGAGTAATACTGGAATTCAAAACCCTATTTGTCTACTACATCACGTCTCACATGCTGGGAAGAGAATGGCATAAACTGAGTCTGGAGAAAAGATTGAGATTCAGTGAAAGATTTTGGGTAGTGAGTCATCATTTGTTAGAGAATTCTTTTATGTATCATAGAGGATGTAAATATTTCCCCTTAAATAGCAGAACGCCATCAAAATATCTACCAAATACTTAAAAGACCACGAAGGAATATACTACTTGTCACTTCCCAAAACTGTGCACCCCTCTGTGATGACACAGAGAAAGTAAATGCTCTTGCCCCTAAAGCAGAGGTGGACTGTAAGTACCACAGCAATGCCCTTGGGATGCTGATGGATAAAAACAATTCAGGAGAGCAGAGGTGAAGCTTCAGGATTGGGAATGAAGTCCTAGTCAAGCCGAGCATGTGTTTAGTTGCAGAGGGTGTAATGAGAAATGTTGCTTAAAAGGAGAAATTTCTTCTTTATCTCTGTGCTGAAGCTCTTTGCTAGGGTGGAGAGCAGTTGCACATCCAGAACAAGGCAGACTGTTGAGAGCTTGTCTCTTGACACTCTTGCTCACAGGGTCTTGTGAAGTCAGGTTCCGCAGAGCATCAGTTTCCCTCTGGGTATTACCTCTGTATTCCAACACAAACAGTTGATTCTGATTCAGCAGTGGTGGCTTCCAGAAACAGAGGGAGTGCCCATCCATCTCCAGACAGGTGCTGAATAGAAAAATGAAAGTAACTGAATAAAAATCCCTGGAAACTGAGATGGTGACAGCAAAAAAGGGGAAAGTAACTTTGTTACTCATCAGGCTATTACCTTTGGGAAGGAAACCATGTAATTTAATATTCCTCTGGACCATTCATCTTCATTCTCCTAACTTGATATCAATAGCTGCCAGGTGGTGCCTGCAGAGGCCATTCAAATCAGATTATGTTATCATAGTTCTCCAGTCATCTCCAAGAGCAGGATCATGATCATGAGGAGAAAATCTAGTTATTCAGGTACATGTTACCTTATTAAAAGTTTGAGCAAAGTACATTGAGCCATTATAATGGGATTAGGGTTTGAGTTGTGTTCTCAGGGTTGCCATGACTATGTGATTTTGGTACTGTGCTGTGGGGCTTGGAGAGCACAGCTCCACTCTGGCCAACCACAAATAATCCAGGCCATCATCACAGAGGAGTGGACACCAGCATGGACTGTGGCCAAGAGCATGAAGCTTGAAGAGATTAGATTTATCTAGGTACAAATGCCTGAGGCAGAGACTGAAGGAGAGGTGTGGAAGGATACCAATGCCTACTCACACTAAGCAAAGCAGCAATCAGGGAGAGCAAGAAGAAACAGCTTTGATAAACATTCTAGAGTGTCTCTCAACACCCAATTCCAGCCTTTTGCTTCAGTATTAACACATGACACTCCAGAAATCCAATCTTTTCTCATTAGTTGCCACCTGTTGTAAGAGGGTATGAAGAATGTTTTTTCTCCGTCTGGCAGGAGTTCATAGGATTTGATGTCCTCCTCCACATTCTCAGCGAATAGGAACCCACATAACAATAGGCACTGAAAGGTGCCTCTCAGATATAGACGGTGAAGGACAAAAGGCAAGACAAGCAGGAGGAGCAGACTGTGACAAAGATCAGCTTCCTGAGCTGCTTTTACAAAGAACTGTCTTGCTCCAGAACCAACAACAGCATTTTTTAACACTACTACTATTCAAATAGAACTGCTATAGAGGTGAGATTCTCTGTCTAGGATCTGCTCCTATAATTCAGCAATACACGGGCTTACCCAGGGAAAAATCTTGTCTAGTGTAGGGTGCAGATCTCTCAGTGAGTTCTGAGTAGGTTTGAAGCCATATGCCTTTTATTTTAAACTTTGACTTTTAATTTTTTCTGGTCCCACCAGCCTTAAAATGGTCACTCCTCATGTTTTAGTCCTGTGACTGGTGCATGGCTAGCACAGAAGACATTTCTAACAACAGGGAAAGGAGCATTTCTTTTCCAGCTACTCCTGTGCCTGGAATAACACTGACATTTTGGGACCACTTAGTAGGTTCCTATTCTTAATCTCCTGACAAGGAGTCAAAAGTACCTTGTCAAAACTGACAAGGGGTAGTTGTGGCCCCCTCAGAGAACCACCAAAGCTGACGCGTCTCCACACACACTTTCCCAGAAGGGTTTATGGCACAAGGTTCAGCCCTTTCCTGTTATTACTGCAATCCTAAACTCACATGGCCAGCACCAGCCTAGATGGGTGCCTTCTGGCCATTCCCAGCTTTTGATGGTATGTATATACATCACTGAATCACACAGAATCACAGAATTACAGGATAAGCTCAGCTGGAATGTACCCATCAGGATCATTGAAGTCCAACTCCTGAGCCTGCACAGGACCATCCCTGAGGTCACACCATGTGCCTGACAGTATTGTCCAAATACTTCTTGAACTCTGACAGGATTGGTGCTTGTTCCCTGGGGCCTGTTCCAGTGCCCAACCACGGGTAAGAAAAAAGAAGTTTTAACACCTGCCAAACCCTCCACATTTATATATGCAACTGCTGGGTAAGGAAATGCTGTCAGTACTGCAGTGCCCTGGCAGAGAACAGAACACACCCCTACCTGTTCCCTGATTCACTAAATGTGCAGGATAATTTCTCCTGACCCATCGCTCCACAGGAAAAAGAAGTGCGACAGGTACTGTGGGAGAAGACTGCTCCCCTTCTGCACAGGGACCTGAATGAAGACAAATTCCTAATGTGTATCTGCAAAGTGCTCCTGGACCTGGGATTAACTCCTGGAAAACACACTTAAAACCTTCAGCTGTCATAAAGCCTTTTTCACACACTCCCTCCCTGGATTGTTCTCCAAACCTGTCATGTGCTCAAGGATAAATCCCTTGATGAAGAGATTTACTTTTTTTCTTCTTCACATTATTTTAATATATTTTATAATGATTTTAGTCAGCAATTTTTCTTTTTAAATGCAAGTTTTAGATCTCGTAGTGGGGAGAACACCCATGTATTCATGAAATGCAGTAATTTCTGTTATGGGTTAAATGGGTACAAACATGCAGTGCAGATTACTCCAGGACATGACAGGATTCCCCTCTCCTGGGGACTCAGTGACTCAGACAACAAAAAAAGAGGCAAGGAGTTGCCCTGTCCAGGGTCTTGGCATCCATCCAGGCTCTTCCCAGCTTCTCCTAAGGGATGCATTCCCTAGAGGTGTGTGGTGGAAAGAGCAGGGCAGTGGAGTCCTATGGAGATGGCTGGAGGGTGACATTCATCCCCAGTGGGGACAGCTGGACCCATTAGGTCTGAAGAGACATGCAGGCTCCTGCTGGCTCTCTGCACAGGGCGCCAGCCACAGCAGGCTTCTTTGTATGAAATCCTGGCCCCGCTCACAGACTACCATGTGTCCAAAAAAATCCTCCTTTTTCTCTTCCTCTTTCTCTCCACAAAGAAATTCTTCCACAGAATTTCTTAGAATCCCAGAATGTTGGCCATTTAGCTGAAGTTTCTGGCCACAGCACAATTATAATTGGTCTCTCATGGACAGGCTCAGCACGGAGGCCAAAAAACTGCAAGGGTTATTAATGACTGAGTTCCCTTCTACTTCCTAACAACCAGACAGCCAGGAAAGCTAGAGGGGAACACTTGGGGCTGAGCCACTACTCTCCTCTCATACGCACTGTCCTGGTGCTCCAGTGCCTTCTTGCAGACACAAAACTGTCCACAGTGCAGACACCAGATAGCACTGAGAGTTGTGAAAAGCAGATCAGGCATCCAGAAGCCCCTCTGGTGGTCAGAGAACATTTAGGGAGCCTTCTTCCTGCAGCTGCAGTGTGCATCAGGGTGCAACCTTTACAAAGGCACCTGGCTTGCCACAGGCAAGGTTGTAAGGATAAAGAGACACAGCTGAAATGGGAGACTGAGAAAATAGAGTCAGACAGAGATCCTTCTCTCTCCACCCCTGAAATAAAAAGACTGTCTCAGGAGAGGTTTGAACTGAGCAAGAATCTTATTATTACGATTATTACATTCCCGTTTTACAACAATCACATGGCACAGTGCCAGCTGGCACTGGGAAGCCATTGCTGCTTCTCCTTCCTTGCCTGACAAACACCGTGACAAGAATACAGTCCTTGTTAGGTTGAGAACTGAAGAATGGGAGAGGAGAGGCCAAAAACACCTCCTTGAACAATCACTGACAAGTAAACAGAGCTGCACTTGGGAAACACATATTTTAAACATATCTCCCCTGAGGTTTTTAGGGAGGGGAGCTTGATGCATGGGTTGGGAAGGTGAGCGTGTTCACACTCGGGCATATTTCTGTGGTGTCAAGCAGGCTAGTGGCAGCTAAGAGGAGAGTCTGTGATGCTTTCATTTCACAGGGGAAGATAAAAGTCCATGAAGCTGAGAATTTAGGGACTCCTGCCAACATAGCAGCTTGGGTAAATTTGGACTGGCACTCCATGCTGGTCATGGCTATGCTCAGCCTTTGATAAGGGTTTGTCTCACAGGAGCTCCTAGCAATCTCTGGTCATTCCAGCAAGCCATTCTCTTATCAAAGGTCATGTCAAAAATCTGTAGGGAAGCAGGCCCAATAAATGCAGATGACATAGGGCATTGTTTATTCATGTCAATGTTCCTAAAATCATAGCTCCCACTGACAAAACAACTCTATGGGAGTACAGGCAAAAACTATTGTTGTTTCATCAGCAAAACTGTACATGTCAGCTGCTGTGGTTGAGTAATTTTCACTGAGTTTTTTATAGGGGAGCTAGCACTAAAGGTTTGGAAGTGGTGGATTTCAGAAAGATTTTTGCCTAATCCTGAACATGAAGCACTTGTACCTATAAGACAATCTAAATGAACTGTCACCATGACACAGTTATTAGGTTTGTCCAAATATGCATCCTTTTCCCTGACAGTCTGTTAGGCCAAGACATTAAACTCTGGTAGCTGAAACACTGATTTCACCCAAGCCACATTTGCACCAACCTACTTGAGCAGGGCAGGGCACGATTTGGCCTGTGCAGTCTCTGACTGGTTTGGTAAATAAGACAATAGATGCGTTTTTGTCCTGCCCTAACTTTCCAGGGCTGCCAAAGAGACTCTGTAAGGGGATGTCCCAAAAGGGACATTTACGTATCAATGTTTGGCATCTCCTCCCTAGAAATAATTGCCCAACTATTGTCTCTCCCTGCAGTGAAGGTCCTACATTTGGTCCTGTTTCTGTTGCACGTTTTCTATGACCTTTAGCAAATCTCTTAATTTCTGCTACATCCCAGGCAAGTTCAACTTCACTGTCTTAAACAGGCTGGGGCTCAGATGAAGCTTCACAAGTCTCCTTGGACAAGTCCATCAACTCCTGTCCCTTGAGCAGCCCTCTCTGAGATAACAGCAAACCAAATCAGTGTGCTGAAAGTGCCACGACCCTTGTGATCCACGTGCAATCAAAGAGACAGAGACCAAGAAGGGGTCCCATACTTCATTTCTAGTCTGCAAGTTTCAGGAGGCTGGTACAGCATCCTGTGTAGCTCTGCCTCTCCTTCTGTCCTTCCTTTCACATGCGACTGATTAAGGAGAGTAAAAAGGCCCTATGAAACAACAAGAAAATGAAAGAAAAAGAGACCTCTGGTAAATGTCCAAAGGGATCTGTCAGCAAAAACCCTTTTAGTGGCCAGTTCTGCCTCCACCTTCCTCCCTAGGCCAAGCATCCTCATAAAAGAGGGTTGCAAGCAGACTACAGATATCAGGCCTGAGATCACAGTATGACTACTCCACAAAGCATGAAAGTGAGAAAAAAAGGGGAAGGGAGTCTAACCGCTAATACTCTTCAACAACCTGTCCTCTCATGCTTTAATAAAACTGGCACTGTGATCTTGCAAGGTAATAAGGAAGACACAGTGATCTGCCACCACCCGCCCTGCGCTCCTCTTATGGCAAGATTTAGATTAAACTGTCAGTGACCAAACATAGCTGGTGAGAGAGACGTATCTCTCTGCCTGGGTCTATTTTGGCTTTATTTGCTCCTCCTCTCTTCTCAACTTGCATTTCCCACATGTAATTTTGAATTATTAAAAATCAAATTTCCTGGGTGATGGATTTGCATTAATATGTTTGCATTGATATTACTCTTAGTTTCTTCTCTTCCTCAGAGACAAGATGTTTTTGCACATGGATGGGGAATCATTCCTTCAAGCATGACATTCAACCCAGGTGCAGCTGAATTAAACACATGATTTTTATCAGGATGCATGTAATGGCTAGGTCACGAGTAAAAGATGGCATGGGAGTTGTGGGAGGTTGTCCAAAGGTGGCTGAAGCCCTTTCTTCAAGCAGCATAATACTCTGCAACGTGTACCACTCCGGTGGATTACGCAGGGAAAGAGAGGGGCTGGACAAAAGGCCAGCCTTCAAACATGCAATTGTGACTCTCCTCTCTTGGAGCAAGAATGGCTGGTATGAACAGCTGGTTATTGTAGGCAATGTCCCAGCTTCCCCGTCTCCAGTCAAGAGTGCGACGTGCCCTAACAGATTGGCTCTGGTGACCATGGGAGAGAAGTGCAGCCTTTCTGAATGACTGGGGCTTTCTGGGTACAGCATAGATTTGAAGGGTGTGGACAGAAGTTGATAGTGAAGGACCTCACTTATTCAGCCCCCAATTTATCACCTCTGCTGAGCCCACACCAAAGCAGCCGCTTCCTGTTCCACCTAGCCTGTATCTCTTTTCCTGGTACCCAATAAATACTCATCAAGAACAGCACTTAGTGCTTTGTCACATGTTCTGCCTCCTAATCCCAGACCAGAAAATATTTGACCCTGAGTGATGTTTTCTTTCTCCCCAACCGTACTTTGTAGTATCAGACTTCAATCTACGTCCAACTCAAACTTCAGCTAAAGAATGTGTTGTTGCTAATGTATAACCAGGGAGTGTGAAACTGCGTGTGAGAACAGCACACACTACCAGAGTGAGAACAACAGCAAGCACATTGTGCTGCTGCAGACCATTGTTTGATGTACTTTTTGCAGGACTGTATCTGGAGACCTCAAATTGAAGCTAGCTCCAAATGCAGCTGCGTGTCTGTTCCAGGGCCAAAGCACATCATGGAAGAACTGAAGACTCATCCCTTCTAGGTGTTTGGTTTTAATCTGCACTGCTCAAAGATGCGTAAAATCTGACTAATACCATATCTGTCTCTTGCCCCATGCCACACTGTCTGGAGTCTGTCTGGGAGGAGATTTAACAGCAAGCTACCTACGTCTGTGGACCTGGCATCAAACCTTGCCTCTCCCAAGCTCAATTTGCTAAGCCTGCTGTTGGCCACATCCTGTACCTCTCACATTCAAAACTTCTGCTATGTGATGAGCTGAGACCTTGGGGCAAGGGAGAAGCAGCTTCCAGGATGACTTCAATGGTGTGTTATGCACAAAAAAAGACACTTCCTACACTTAAGAGTTGCAAAGGCCTATGTGTAGTCATTTAGTGGGAAGCATTCCTGCAGTCCCATGGAGAGCATGCCTGTGAATACAGTGCATTCCCTGGTGCCAGCTAACATCACCAAGGCTTGACAAACTGGCACCTGCTCACAGTGGGCAAAGGTGGTTCAATTAAAATTCCCTTGGATCAGCTGAGACACTCCAGTTTGGCAGCTGGCATGGTAGCAGTGGGGCCAGTGTGGGTGAGTGGGTGAGTTGCAGCAGCACTACTGCAAGCAGCACAGAGGATCCCCCAGGCAGGAGAGGCTGCATGAGCCAGGTCAGAGCTGCCTCCTACAGCCACAGCAACCACCTCAGATGCACTACGTGCTTCCACCCACCACGGAACATTTCCTAATACCCTCTGACAAGCACAGCATGCTGCCAAAGGAGAACAGAGTTTGCCTGCAGCTAGAGTGCCCAAATCCAAAATACGTGCCACAAGCCAGGCAGAGCGAGGGAGATTTTGCACAGTGTATCCAGAACAACCAGATGGGACAGTTTTCACTCAGAGCAATGAGTGAAATGATGGCAGGTCAAGGTGGCTGATGGTGAGTTCAGCCCTCATGCAAGGGGAATGTAACATGAGGACCCAGCAAGGAGCACTAAGCAAGGGTCTCAAAGGAAACAAGAATTAATTTTGTGGTTCAAGTGGTCCTAGGAGGCATCTCAGGAAGTACTCAAACTGGGAGCAGTCTCTGTGACTATTGGTGAAGAGACATCTTGCTGTACACACATAGCCACAGCGCGCTGTAGGAGTCCTGCTGCCTCTGCCAGATTTGCTCTGGTTACAGACTTTGCAGGACTCTCTGCAGAGATAGGGCCTAGAATGGGACCCAAACTTCGACAATCTACCCAGGACAGAAGGAGGTCAACCAGCCCCTCACCTCCCCTTACTGCCAATTTTGGAGCTCTTCGACAGGTCAAGCCAAGGGTCATACCCTGAGGTGTAAAAAGGCTCAGGCAGCAGCCCTCCTGATGACTATGGTGTCTGCACGGGAGACGGGATTGTTTGGAAGAACTTGTATGTGCCATGAAACCGCCTGTGGCACAGCAGAACAATAACACTGCTACTCTCAAGGCCTGGCTTCTGTCCCCTGCTTTGCCATGATCTTCACAGGGTGATGTTGGGCAAGTCATATCCCTTATCTGCGCCTCCACCTGGGAAAATGTAGCTGCCTTGAATTAGAAGGAGGATAATGAGAGCAGATCTTTGGGCCCCAGGGCTGAGGGGTCCCTGCAGGTTCAGGCTGAGAGCAGATGAGAACACCATCTTTGCCTGACACACCACAGTGAGTGGTGTCAAAGATGATATCATGGCATGTGAACAAGCTTTTACCCCCAGAAAGAGAAAATAGCAGAAGCATGTGTAATCATTTGCCTTTCATATTTTCCTTATGTAAAGAGAGGCTCTGGCGGCCCTAAGGAGGCTGAGAGATGCCCAGGCTCCCCTGCGAAGCTGGAACTATCAGGCGAGGATGCCAGCATACCCGCCTGGGTAAATTTGCGCATGCACTTCATGTTGTAATAGACTTTAGTATCTGATAACAGAGCCCTGCTGGAGTCTGGCATGAGGACAGAAGGAATCAAAGGTCATGCCATGAATTCCAGTTATGCTGATAGGCATCTATAGTCAGAGGAAGGAGCACAAGAACAGAAACTGTAAACTGGTGGGGAGGGCTGAAAAGCAGAAGCTGGTTCAGAAATGACAGGTATGGGTCATTTTGGATCCCAGCTGGACATTTGGTTGCACGTGTTTGCCAGGGACATGGCACAGTGTTTCCTCTGACGGAGTGAACATGAACTCTGATGTTACTGGTTTAACAAACAGACTAAACACACAGCAATAAATGCATTAAATAGCTCACACATGTCTCTCCAGAGGCCTCTCCCTCATGGAGGAGCTGATTCATGACACGGATGGGCTGATCAGCAGATAGGTAGCAGATGCAAATATGCAGCGTGTACCTTGCACCAGGGGAGCTGTCTGTACACGGAAACAGCTGAGAATGGATATGATACAGCACCAAGTTGCTCTGCTCACTGCTTGCTTTTGTCTCATGAGTCTGATGCTACCACTCACCTTGTGCCTTACTGCTAGCAGATGCCTGAGTGGCACAGTGCTCTCTGGTGCACACTGCGGGCTGAGAGAGTTCACACAAGGAGAGAGACTCTGCAGCTGTGCACAGAGATGGTTCAGCAATCCCTGCACAGCACAGCTCTGTGCTGGGCTCTGGAGGCAGGAAAAGGAGTTTTAAGTTCCTGTGGCACCCAGAAGAAAAGGATGGGGTGGGATGGGATGGGATGGGATGGGATGGGATGGGATGGGACAGAAATGAAGGATGGGGAAGCAGAAGAAAAGCTCCTAGCAAGTGACTGACACTTCTAGTTGCATTGCAATAAACTATCTTATTTCGTTCTTACTCTTCAATGAAATGATTCTACTGTTTTCACAGTTTCACAGAATTATCCTCCAGCCTCAAACTAGATGTACTCATTCTGCCTTTACTTTTCAAATCATTACTTCTGTTTGGGTTCACCTGCTTCATGGCTGTTGCTTTTTGGCTCATTGCAGGTACTGACAAAGGCATTGATGACTATCTAAAGCCACTTTTGCGACAGGAAAGATCTGGTAAACAGGCAGGAGGTTGAAACAGAGGTACAACATGGGCAGGGATAATACAAACTGTTAGTATGTGTTATCATCAGAGCATCTATTTTCTCTGCTCCTCTGCTGTTAGTGGAATACATCAGGCAGTAACAGAAGTTACCCGTGAGGAATTGCATGAGGGGCTGATTTTTAGCAACTGAGTAGTCACAGATCCAGACTCCTGGAAAACTGATGGGAAAAATCTGATGGAGTTCAGGGAGGCTTGGCCTTAACTTCACAGAGAGTAGCCTGAAATTGAAACACTGGGTGCATAAAACCCCACCCATTCAGTAACTACAAGGAAATTGGACTAAAACTGATAAATTTGAGCTTCAGTGAACAGATTAAATCACCCATTTAAATTAGTAAACAGGAGAGATTATTTTTAAATATTAAATAAAACCTTATTTTCCATGTATCCTTTCAATTATTTTCCATAAAGAAAGGTTGATAATCATCAGGCTGTAACCAGAAAGACTGTTGATTTAAACCACATACAGTCTATCTACTAAATTACTGTTACCAGCAGACAGTTTTATCTACATATATTTATTTACAGTTTTACATGTTTTTATTAGATCTTGATTTTTACAATTTTCTATTCTGGGAAATTGTGAAATTTTAATTCTTTATAGGATGACTGTTTATCTTTAGAATTGATTCATATCAGGCTGCAATATGAATCCATTAAAAATCTCTAAAAACATTTATATTAAAATCTTTGTTTATTATTTATATAAACCACTTTAATTGCAAAACACAAAATAAAAATTAATATTAAACGAAATAAGTTGTATCAGTGGGTTAAACAGGTTGATCCAGGATACCATATACCCCAGCTCTGTAGATCTGCTGGATCTTGATTGCTCATCCTCATTTTCTTCAAAGGTCAGAGGAGAAAAACAAGCTTGCTGTTTTGGTTTTTTTTTTCCAAACTTCATTAAGCTTCTTAGTTTTGAATAAGCAAGTCACTGAATTTAAGTTGTTGAATAAACTGAAACGGAATAAATAGTCATCTTCTACTCATGGAAGAGTAATTGGTCTCAGAACTGGATTTATCTCTTATAAAGCTTTGGTTCCAGGTGCTTAGGCAGTGTTTTGGTTCAGCTTTCTGAAATGTTTTGGCAGGAAGCTGTGTAACTCAATATTAAAAAAAAAAAAAAAAATCAAGACAAAGAGATACTTTTTATCAAATATACTAAGCATTCAAATACAGACGGCCATTGTTCCACATTTAAATAGATCTATTTCAAAAGAGAGAAAATATATTGAACTTATAATTCTTAAAATTATTAAAAGTCTGCCATTGTTATCGTAAATCATCTGCAATGGACGTTAAGAGTAGGATGGAATTTGCATTTCCTACACAGTAGCCAGTCTGCCTTAAGCTGCCACTAGGAGACTGTGGGTGGCTTCAGAACCACAAATCAGTGCCGCAGAGACAAAGTTTCCACCTGGGAATTACAAGTATCCCCCAGACAGAGCTGGACAGAGCTGTCGGAGCAGTTGTGTCCACTTGTTTTTTTTTATCCTCTTCCACCCAGCCTGTTTTTCCTGTTATAATCACAAAGGAAGTCTTTCTATACTGGTTGTGAGACTGAAGGAAGACCCTAGACAACATGAACAGAGCAAAAAATCAATGCTGATATGCCTGCCTGGATTGGAAAGGCACCTGAAACACCACCTTGAAGATCCTGCACCCTTGGCCTCTCTGTCTACCCCAGGAAAGCAGTCCAACCATGTGGGAAAGGGGCAGCCCCTTTCTCTCAGTGGGAAACTGAGAAAAAGGCAGACACATGCCACCCTAAAAGGGTGTAATGCTCTTCTGTTTTATTGCCAGTTGGCATTAATTAATTGGCTACTGTCTTCTTTCAGAATTGTCTCAACCAAGCAGTATCTGTTCGTGATTTATACTTGGCACTTCCCTGATAAAAAGTTTTTCCACTCTAACTCAGTTTGAGCAAGACTTGCTTCTTCTTCTTCATCATGCCAATTTCTCTGAAGAGTCTCATTTTCCTGCTTCTGTCTCTCTTTGTACTAAATGCCAAGGAAGATGCAAATGGACAATTTTTGAGACAGTAGCCGGTCTGCTACTCTTCCATCACCAGCACTCAGTCTGTCATCTTGCCTGGTGGCAACAAACATGTCACCATTAAGAGGAATTGTTTCGGGGTCAGATGCTCCTAACCTCCAGCTTCACTGGCTTCAGTGAGATACATCTGTGTTATGCCAGCTGAGGATCTGTTGCTTCAGGGAAACAAGGCCTATCAAAAAGGCTGCACATGGAGGAAAAACAGGGTTTCTTAAAAGGTTAGCTAACACTGCTTTAACTAAAGCCCACCACAGCCCAGTTTCTGGAGGCTTATGGCACGTAAATCTTGGATTAACTCGATATTCAGTAGAGCTTTGCAATCCACTTGTAACATTTTCCAGTTTAGTGTGAAGAATTGGGCCTCTCATGAGCCTCTTTTCAGCAGTTCTCCAAAGCTCTGGATATCCTTCTCCAGTGAGGGATTTGGAAGGGATGCATAATGAGCAGGACACTAATCTGCTCCTCACTGTGGCGTGTGAGGAATGGAATATCAGACAGCATCACACGGCACTGGATCCCTATTTCATCCCTAAAGTAACCTGGCAGAGACCAGTGTGCAGCCCTTTCAGCCCAGCCTCCAGTATTTAACTGCTAGAGATGTTCTGGTGTTAAGTTTTTACAGATGATTTTAGGTGGAAGAATATATCTAGCTCCTAAATTAATCTTAGTAGAGAAGGCAGTTTGCTGTCACTGCTGGAATACTGCTGTCAGTCATTGCTGTTCAGAAATTTTATATACATCTCAGGAGCCATGACAGAGAGAAAACCTGAAGCCCAGTCTATTAAGGAATCATGGTGCTCACAGTTTTAGTTTCCAGGTTCACTTTTTTTTTTTTTTTTAATGCCTGAGAGGAGGTCTTCTGTTTGCAATTCAGTGCAGGTTTCTGGCTACAAGAAACAATTAACCATGCCTCAAATCAGGACGGAAACAGAAAGGTATGGAGAGAAGATTAAGATCAAATCCTCAAACATAAAAGGAAATACAAAGTAAAAAACTGAAAAGTGGAACGGCATGCTTCATCTCTATCATTGATAAAATATTTTGCAATCCTGGAAAACTTAATAGCTTCTTTGGCATAATCTTTATGACCTTAAAGGGGTGATAAGGAAGGTAAAAAACTGTTTCTGAAAGGTTACGCGTTTTCTGAGTCAACTCAGTTTTTCCTTCTCACCTCCAAGGCTAACATTCAAAAGGAAGTTTGACACATATGGGTTGTGTCAGAACTTGGAAGCTGTTTATTTAGCTTCTTCCAAGATACTAGCTATGGAACCTTGCAGAGCAGGGCAAGAAACAGAGCCCTGTGAAGTGGCGATGGCATCAGAAAAGTGAAGGGTCCATAGCTCAAACTGCTCAAGTTTATTAAAATAAAATAGGTCAGTGGAGTTACCCAGAGGGTTACATAAGGCAGAAAGTAGCACTCCTCAGGAGGAGAGGAGAAGGGAGCCTGTTAAAAGGCAAAGCCACTCCAGTTTGTTTATGGCCAGAGATAACTGTCTTGTGGTGTGTCTGTTCTCCATAGCTGACAGAGTAAATCACATTCTTTATCTCCACAGCAGATGAGAATTTGGACTGGGCTGTTGTTTTGTGAGCTGTGGATTAAAGCAAATGGGGCTGTTATTTATTATTATGGCTAGCATTATTATTTTGTTCCAGGTTCACTTGCGTTTCAGTACCTATGTCGGGAATTTCATCACAATGGTTTCTTGCAAGGAATGTTAGGCATCGTAATAGCAGTAAGGATAAAAGCTTGATCCACCTGAAAAGGAAGGTGGCTTGGCAGTTGCATGCAGGCAAGGAAAATGATCAAATGTCCTTTGGGATCCTGACATTCTCACTCTGAGCTGGAGGTCGGCACGAAGTCGGATATGACATCTGGGAACATGGAAGCGTCTGTGGCCTGCTGACACATCTGTCCCAGAACCAACCTCCTTCTGTTCTGCCTGCTCCTCCTGTGCCAGAAATCCAGCTTCCTTCCTTAAACACCGTCCTTTGTGTCCCAGTTCCCTGGTCCTTGGTGTAGCCAGGCATCTCTTGCAAAGATATTAGGCACCCTGCAGCTCTTGCAGCTCAGTAAGGGTATTCTCCGTTTCAGGTACCCAAATCTCAAATATTTATCGTTCAAAAATAGAAGCCTGCTGACCCTTTTCATGCCTCCTCTTTGGCTCTTGCAGTACATTGCTCCTTCCTTTCCACAACTTCAGCTCAGTGATGGGGCAGAGTCACTTGTATTGAGAGCTCTTCCCAAAATCAGGCAGCGCCCCGGTCCCACGGAAGATCATACGATCAGAGAACACCTGATGCCACAGAAAACACGAGTACTATTTTTCATATTTTCAGGTCTGTGAGAACAAAGGAGTGGTCTTTGCTAGTTTTTAGACTGTCTGATCTAATGACACCTACAGAATAGGCCATGACCTAGGAAGCTTCTCAGCAGCTTCAGGAACAGGTTCCTGGGAGGAAACATGAACCACATGCCTTTGAGCCATTTGCTGGGAGCTACTCAGAGGAACAAAGGAGCTTTATCTTCCATGGGAAAATGCTGCATCATCAAAATCCACATTTTTCATAGGGGCACATCAGTTTTCATTACATTTTCAGGAAAAAGTTTCTCTAACACAGGATAAAAAGCAGAAGGTTATTTTTATTTTCATTTAGGGCAGGGAGTTGAAAGAGACAGACAGGGATAAAAGGCTACAATCATATTCAGTCTGCTGGACAAACAATGTGAGAGTCAGTTCAGTTTTTGTGCTGCCCAGTCCAGGAGCAGGGCAGCATCTGCTCTGAGCAAACACCTGCATGCTAGAGAATAGCTGGAGGGGACAAGGGTGTAAATGTCTGTCCTTGCATAATTTTCGTAAGGTACATTTGAAAACGGCCTGGGTCTGTCCCATGTCAGAAAAGCAGTTCTAACACCCTGCAGACATCTGTACCTGAGGATTTGGCCCTCCCAGCCAGATGGATGGTTTACATTCTCCTACAGCTCATCTTCCAACTCACCAAGCTGCAGCAGCACCTGTGCCACGTGTCAGGGTCACGATCCTACAGGACAAAAGCGTATAAGATGTGAGTCCTCTCCTTTACTCAGAGCACTGCTTCCTTTTTTTTTCCAGTGCAGAAACTTTTTTCCTTATCAGCCAACCTCTGCCACGCCAGCATGGAATAGGTTTTTGGCTGCAAGAGCACTGGCTGGCTTCTTTCATGTTACACCTATCTACCCCCACAGAGAATCTGGGCCCCTGGAACACAGCAAGGATGCTCCCACCACAGCACTCAGCCCTTTCTGGAACAAGCTCACAAGAGCACTGCACACTTCTCTCCTGATCTGTCAGAAATGCATCAACCTCCTTTTGCAACATCCACCTGGACAGGACTGCTGCTCTTCAGGGTCACTTTGTTCCCCCACCAGGTCTGGCCCCGTCTTGTAGGATCTTGCTACTGGGTGAAAAGCATTTTCTTTTGGCACACAGATTCCTTTGTTTGGTTGGCTCTGCTCTTTTTAAGGGAACACCCACAGCCCATGCAGGTCTCACCCTGAGCTCTCTTCCTTTTTGATGCCCCTGAAAGTGTGGCATTTTCTGATTAATTTACACCAAAGCTCAATTCAAAAGGCACTTGATGTGTATCTTTTTTTAGTGGGCCAGGCTTGGGCAAAGCTGAAATCCCTCTCAGGTGTGGCAGTTCTGCTCTCCTAACAGGTAGGGATTTCCACGACTAGTACAGATATTCATTCCTCCTCACGTGTGGCTGGGAGCCTGAATTCCTGGGAGGGAAGAGCACAGTGTGACTTGTATGATCCATAGTGTTACAGGCCTTTGAAACTGCATTTTCTAGTCCTTCAGCTTCTCACTGGCTCCGAGAGGCCAAAATTTAAAGCAGGTCTGTGCTCTAGTGAGTAACTGATGTAATTACGCTCACTTGTTACAAGGAGAAGCTTTCACAAGAGGGGGAGGCGGTGGCCCCACGCCAGGAGGTGTGTCCCCGATGACAAGCCGCGGAGCCAATCACAGCCCTGAAAGATCATCACATTCATACCAAAAAGAAAAGAAACCGCCCCAGGGTATTTATATTGAGGGAAAAAAAAAAAAAAAAAAAAAAAACAAAAAAAT
>VXBU01003360.1:318760-338341 GCA_013400315.1 Bombycilla garrulus | reverse complement strand
CGGCACCAACCCCGGCCGGGAGCCGAGAGCCGGGAGCAGGGAGCCGGGCCGGGGCTGGGCTCGGCGCTGCCCCTCGGCAAGGGCACCGCGCCGCGGCCGCCGAGGGACCGCCGCGCCCTCCGCGGCCTGGCTCAGCGCTGAGGGCCCCGAGTAACCCTGCCCGTGTCTGTCCAGCCGGCGGGGACGCACAGCTGCCGAGGGCAGAGGCGCTGGGGCAAGCGGTGGCCTGGAGTGGAAGGGACATGGCCCGCCCCAGGCTGCAGGGGCAGCGGTGGGGAGAAGGCTCAGTGTTGCTCTGCGATGGCTGGTGGTGCCGCGCTGTCAGCCCTGGCTCTTTGTTTCCTCTCCTCCCCACCTCCCGAACAATCGTCTGACTGTTTCAAGCACGCACAGCTCTGGCTACTCAGCCCCTCCCCTTGCAAAAAACAGGAGACCAAGGAAACTCCTCTCCCATCCGCATCGTGTGAGAAATGGGGAGGAGACCTTTCCCATGCCGTACTGGGTTGTCAGTGGTAGTTCTCTGTGGGGCTGGAATACCTCTCTGGCTCCGAACCAGGCAGCAGGCCCGCGCTGCCAGCTGGCCAATCTCTGGTGGCCACGCAGTGTGGTCATCTTGGGCTGGGCAACAGGGCTTCTGCTGAAACACCGAAAGTCTTGGGGGTGGGGAAGGGGGAGAGCAGAATGGGCACATCCAGGTGGCGGCTTTCAGTCACGCAGGAGGCCTCAGGGGCTGATTGCAGTGCCTTCTCTTGTGATAGGGGTGATGAACTCAGTGCAAATATGTGGGCTCAGTCTGAAGGTGCCCATCTTGCAGCAGCTCAACAGAGAGTCCGCCTTGTGGGGCAGCCATGCCAGATGTCAGGCTTGCTGTCACAGCTACTTTGCCAAGGGGGAGGTTGTGAATACCACCTCCCTAACCTGCACTAGTCCCTTCTCTCCCTTCCCACAGGACTTTCGGGCTGCCTCCCTTTAGCATTGCTCCCCCTTTTTCCTCACACTAAGACTGTAGCTCACTCCTCTTCTCAGTAAAGACCACCCATTGCCATGGTAACATTGCCTCTTACAAAGTTGCAAGCAGACACAAAGATATGTTTCTCCCCTGCTTTATAGCCCCCCATCCCTTCACCCTGGTTAATAGGCCAGGACTTTGCTTGTAGGGAGGGGCTGGAGGACACTTACATTTCATTTTCATTGAGGAGGGAGAAGTTATTCCAGCCTCTTTGCTCCACAAGTGCTGAAGCCGCTGGTCACTAGGGAAGGAGCTGTCATTCACCTGAAAGCCCTTGAAGGCAGTGGTGCCCCAGGTGGATATTGGTAGTGCAGATACTGGTCCTGCACTGGGAAAGAGTAGCTGCCAGTTACAGGGTACAGGGCCCACGGAAGACAAAAGAGGAGAACAAAGACCTGTATTTCATCCACTCTGAGCAGAAAAAAAATCTGCTGTGGCTATATTCTGTTGCTGTGTCCCTGAGCAGCTCTGGTTCTCTTCCCAAAATGATTTCTTATAGCTTATAAAGCTAATTGGCCTGTCTCCAGGACTGCTGGCACCCCTTGCTGCCACAGCCACACCATGAATAATGGTGTGGTACCGCTTACACAGCAGTGCCACCAATTTAATACTACCCTGGATGTGCCCATGGCTCACTGCAGCCATAGCTATGACTGCACTGTGGACAACAGCTTATTTTCATCAATCTCTTGTTCACTTTTCCTTCCCTTCTTACTTATATACATCTCCCTCTTCTCTCCCAGTGGATCTGCCCCAGGTTTTTGCAATGCTGAACAAAATCTTTCTTTCATCCTTCTTTTTCTTCTTCTTTCACTTCTTTTCATGTCTTTCCTTCTCTTTCACTTTGACCAAGACGTTCCTTCTCCTTGAAACCAGTGAAGGATCTCCCACATCTCCTGACCTGTTTGTCAGGTGTTATACTAAAACAACGTTTTTAAAAGGCAGCTGGACTAAGGAGAAGGATTGGTATCAATAATGTTTATGCTCTGGCAACCCTGAGAGAGCAAATGGAATGGAAATGAAAGGAGTTCTCTCTCCTAATATATTTTTCAGCAAATGGAAGAATCTGAGGGGAAACAAAGAACTGGTGCCATTAGAGTGAAGAAAAGCAATAGAAACCATTCCTGATATACAATCTGGACTCATCCCAGCATATTTCGAAAAAATAAAAATAAACATGTAGGCGATTCCAGGCTTTAATTATCTTTGACAAACTCCACTGTCAAAGTCCCTCTGATTGACTGCAAATTTTGCACTCTTCTGAGCATGAATGAGAATTAGGAGGAAAACTACAGTAAATGAGGCTGTAGCAACAATGGACTTTCCCAGAGGCTGAGAAAAGTCCACAGAGAGGAAAATCTGCCAAGCCAGAAGTGCAAAAGCTCCCCTGACCCCACTGCTCTCGTCCCTACATGTTCCTTCCTCAGTGAGTAAACTGTAAACTCAGCAGCACCCATGACAATCAGCAGGGTCAAATCCAAACATGAATTTTGTTTGCAAGTCAGAGCTTGGCCTAAATCCTTCTATAGTCCACCCGTGTTCCAGCCATTGTTCTAGTCCAAATGCTTGCCAGTGCTCTGCTCTAGTCTTCTTCTTATTCTCATGGTCCTTTTCTCTAACTTTTCTTTCCATTCTAATTTTTCCCTGAGATTTTGCCAACATTCCAACACACTATGTCAGGAGCATCCACTCCATGCTAATTTTACAGTCATGATCTTTTCATTACTGTCTGGTCTCCTTCACTCTGACATGGAGGCTGGAGCTCTGGCCTTCCTGCAAAACTCAGACATTGCCATGCCAGCTGACCTCTTCTAGGGAGTGCTCCTCCCATGGGATTTTATTGGAATATTATGCCTGGGGTACAGAGTTCTAGTAAGCACCTTCTGCCCTCCCTGTAGTCACAGGGACAAACACACACCTCTACAAAAAGCTAGGCAGACTTTAGTTGATCTGAGTATTGCTCTGGATGTTTATCTCTCTTCATTGACTATAAAGTCAAGGGTTTATGAGCCCCCCATTTTGTGTAAAGTGAGCTGAATTCAAGATTTTTCGGATACAATTTTTCTTTTTCCATAGTAGTTTTTCTTCCTCATAACAGATAGGCCACAATACTGTGAGAAAACCCTCCCAAGAAAGGATAATTTTTCTTCCCATCAAATGTTGTTGCTTGGCTCCCTAGCCTAGCTCTCCCAGAGCAGTGAGCCTGGCAGTGTCCAGCTATAGCGCTACTGATTTTTAGGCAAGACATACAGAACTTGTATTTAATTTAGGTGGGCTCCTCCACTCACCAGCTAGAAATTCCTTAGTGTAATCCATATTGTCCTAGACTCCTAGGATACCTCTTGCATGTACAGAGGACAAACCTCCATCATGCAGTCTGAGCCTGGATATCATGAGCCCCTTTTTCGGTCAGGATAAACCAGCACAGGTCCAGAGCCTCCAAAGAGGCCATGCTGATTTACACCAGTCAAGAAGTGAGCCCCCTCGATGCAATGGCAGCCCTTAACTACATAACACAGATCACCTGGGCTGCTTGGAAGGATCACAGTCCCCCTTGGGCTCGCTCCTTCACTTCTGATTCCTTGTGAAACTGTTATGGATGGAGGAAAGTCACCACTATGAAGAGGCACATACTACCACACAATATTCTGTCTAGCTCTGACAAAATTGTCCCCTCCTACGCTGCTCAAACAAGCTCCCAAACATGACAAGACACTTTGGCCCCCTCTTACAGCTTTTTCAGAGCTACCCTAGGAATCTTCAGAACCCCTGGGTAAACAGCAGCATAAAATATTCAGTCATCACTGGGCAAAAAAGGCCGTGGTGCCCTGCAGGAGAGAAACCATTCAGCTTGTGTATAGTGGCACCCCCAAAAGCATGGATAGGCCGCACATCCAGCACAGGAATAGCTGTTCAGAAGAGTAATATTTAAAAGACACTGATTTCTGATCCTTTTCTTTATCACCTCCTCCCATCCTGTATCACTGACTTCCCCAGAGCTGCCTTCCCTCTCTACCTTGCCTTCTCTTATGCACAGACCGGGTAAAGGGATTGGACTGTCTAAAAGTTAATTATGTAGCCCAGTCCTCCAGGATAGATCAGATGATACCTGTTTCCTGAGAATAATTTTTACTGGTTTGTAACATAATCAGTTGGCTTGTTCTCATCTCAGTAGCAGGTGCATCTCTGAGCAGCGTGCAAAGATTTCAAGGTTGGATATTCTGATACTGCTTCTTCTGGGCTCCTCTTCATGCAGAAAACCGCCAAAAGTGCCTTTCTCTTACCAGGCATTATCTCTTCAAATACCTAATTAGAAATTATATAGAAAATTTAGACTTTTCTGAAGGTGTACAGCAAAAGAACAAGAAGCAACAGAACATGTTGTAGCAAGAGAAAATATAACTAGATATTAGGAAATATTTTTGCACAATGAGGGTGGTCAAACAGTGGAACATGCTGTCCAGAGATTGTGTAATGTGCAGCCCTGGAGGTCTTCAACTGGACAAAGGCCTGAGCAACTAGATCTAGCTCTAAAGGTGGATCTAACAAAGATTTGTCACGCTTTGAGCAAAGGCTTGAACCAGATGACCTCTACAAGTGCCTTGTAACCTAAATTATTATAGGAGTCATGAATCTGTAATTGCAGGAGCAAGCTGCGCTTCCCTTTGTCACAGTACCCTTCTCAGTACCCTGAAACAACTTCAAAATCTTCTCTGCCAGTTCATGATGTCTCAGCCTTGAATCATTAGGAGACCCTTATTAAAGATCACGTGACTCCTAGGAAAGCAGAAGCTTAAGGGACTGCTCTGACAGGTCTCATTGCACACCCTCAAACCATCTGAGCAAGCATTCCAGAGCAGGGAATGATGGAGTTTGGATTGACAGCACATCCTGCACAGAAGAACTGTGTGGGTCATGCTGCCCATTCATATGTCTCTTCAAATGAAAGGCCTGCATCCTTTCCTGGTGAATACCTGTGAGCTGTAGTATTTTAGACATATCTAGAGGCTCCTCTTCACAGGAAAGAAATGTTTAACACATGGGACACCAGGTCTCAGGGCCACCTCACTCTCAGGATTATCTGGGAGGCACACTCCCTGACAGTCAAAAAGGAGAGGTAAAAGACAAAGGCTAAGAGCTCTATAAGTGGCCATGTAGAAAATCCCTCCAGGGTTTCTCTTTACTGTTGCCTAAATCTACTCTCCTTTCTTACTCCGCCTGCTCTTCAAAAAGGAGTCCAGGTCATCCCAGAGAGTTATGATGTACTATATCCCAATGTGCCTCAGTTTTGGAAACCCATTTTGCTTAGGTTGCCATGCTGCAGTTAAAAAAAAAATATTGCTGCCCTCTCTTCAGTATCTCCAGAGCACTAGTCTCCAGGAGAAGCTGTAGAACAGCCAGGAAAATTGGGGAATGCTGGATGCTTGAAATGTTCCTTGGGTATGGGAAGCAGCTACTGTTTGGGATTTGGACATAAATGCAGATGAACTCACATATGTGAATTTATGTGTACACCCCATTTTCCAGCCAGCAGCATGTAGTATGTTTCCCCCATGCAACAAACATCTTCCTGGGAACTGTGGGTGCTGCTGAGCAAGAAGTACAGCCCCAGCCCAGATAGATTATTGATGGCAACTGGTAGAGGGACAAAAGCACTTAAATGGCTTTCTCCACAGAAATTGCCTTTTAGCCACTGACTTCTCAACCTGATCCTCAGGGAAATTTATAAAATACCTTCAAGGAAGAAGCTGGGAGCTAGAATCCATATATAGAATCCACAGCTAAAATCCACTTCTGAATGGCAAAGCTCATCAACTCCATAAATGCACTATTTTATTATACAGTATTTCTTATTTCTCACTACTTCTCATCCCTCACATTTTTACAGGTGCTAACCACCTTTTTTTCAAACTGCCCAGTTGATTACCAAAGCCAAAATAAATTCAAAACATTTGTTCTCAGACAGTCCTTTCCATGAGTTTGCCATTTGTCATTCAAAATTGAAAAGGAGGCTTTTGTGCCTGTAAGTTTTCCCAGTCTTTTTCAAAACATGTCACTGTATCAAAAGAAATTGGTTCTCCCTACAAGCCTATCTGCTTCATGGCTGGTAACTCTGGTTGCACCAGAGTTACTGCTAGTGCCATGGAGAGGCTATGCTTACCAGAGAAGACAGTGTGATTCAGCTGCCAAGGAAGACAGATGAGTGAAGAAAACCTTAATTTCCTGATCAGGCCCAAAATTGTAACACACAGTGAGGAGGGAGCAGGCAACTAGGGCAAAGCATATCACACGACTTGGGGAAATGTATCCTGTGATGGGAATTGCCTCGGAAACAAGGGCCCTTAGCCATTTTCATCCAGCCCTCCCCCAGCTAAACAGATTATGATGGAAAAAGAAGATGACACAAACAGCCAGAAAGAATTAAATGATCCTGAGCAGGATAAATGAGCTGACTAAATTGTTGGTGCTGTGGGATGCAATCTGTTTAGATCTGACAGAGATGAGAGCAGGGATGCCACTTACCGTTCAGGGCCTCTCGGCATGCTGTAGAATACCAGCAGATATTAATGGGAAGTTTAACAGCTAACACGAGATGAGCACACACACACATATGTAACAAAGCGGGGCAAAAATCAGAGCTGGTGTCTGCTGTAAGCATGCACAGCTCAGACAAAAAAATCAATATATTCCTGCCTAGTCACACAATGCTAATGGCAAGGTCCCAGTATATGGTAGTCATGGAGGATTTTAATTACCATTCCTGTATGTCTGCTGGGAAGTGCACAATGCTAAACACCATCCAGCAGGAACTTTTTCAAAGAGCTTAAATACCATTCTCTGATTCAAAACGCTAGAAAGACATGCTAGGCTGATAGCTAAGTAAGCCAGTAATGGGATATGGAGCCTTTCACCTCGCGGTCACCTTCTAATGACCCATGGTTATTACCATCTGATTGCTGTTGCCTGTGTGAAATGAGGTGAGGAGCTTCGACCAGTTCCTCATGGCCAAGCGCCTCTATCACACAAAACCTGACGCTGAGGTTGGTGCTAATTGGCCCTGCTGGTCACTAGTCTCTCCAGGAAGGCTGGGGACCCTGGCTCCCTGATCCCTGCTGGGGGGCATCCCTGTCAAAGACATCAGCCCAGTGCCCCCAGGGCTGGAGCTCTGATAGTTGGGCAGGCTGGCGCTCTTTGAAGGCTCTTTCCTGTTGGCTAGGCTCCTTGGGAGGAGGGCAATTCCTTCTTTGTGAAGAGAGGGTTTAGGAAGGGCTTTCTCCTTTAAGACTGGGAGAAGCCCCCTTTCAGCAGCTCTCCCAGCTGACACACAATGGCTTGCCACCTCCTCGGCTGCACAGAAATGATAATCAGAGCTTCAGCTAACAGGGGAGAAAGGAAGCTGCTCTCTGCTCTCCCAACCCCCGCCATGGCGTGATTCGTGTCACACGAGATGAGGTGGCAGATGGGTCGCTAGGGCCGCACTGGCTTTTTTAACTCCTTCCTCCCCCTCACAGCCCACTCCCAGAGGGATGTGTAGAAGCACACACAAAGCAAGGAAGCTCTGGTCGAAGGGCTAGTTTTGCCATGGCAAGGAGCACAAGCTGTTGGCATGGAGGGCCACTCTTTATCATATCAATATCACAATGTTATACCAGTTGCTTGTTTAAAATATGGTATCTGTGCTGAGTGAGCTATTTGGTCCATCCCATTGCAGTCAGCAGTTCTTCCAGGCTCCCACATCCAGACAAGGAATATGTATCTGAGAGGGATGTGGGGTGTCAGCACATCACCAGGGACAGAAAAGGCAGTGCCTTCCTGTCCAGTGGCTCCATGTGCTTTACCTCATGGCCATTATTCACATAGATTGACAGGGACAAGCTCTCCCCCTCCACTTCAGCATGGACTGCCAGCATTTGCTTAGCCAAGTAAACTTCACTGACCCAGCCTCTATGAAGCAGTGCTACTCCTGGTGCAGGGCCAAAGCCTAAGAAACTCCTCAAGGGCTTTTGCTACCTCATTTCTTCCAGGATGCTCTGAACTCCATCAACTCGAGGAACAGCTGCAGGAGGAAGCACGTACCTGCTATCTTTGGTGGCTCCTTTTTTTCCAGCAGTGGTATGTGCTGTCAAAAAGAGACAGCTGGCAATCCAAGCTGAGATCTGCTACTGATTACATTGCTTCAGTCTGATCCCATTATCCCTGACCTACAGGGACCTGGAGTTATGCCACTGTTTATTACTAGGCATTATTAACATTAGAAACAATAGTTCCTGGCATAGAGGTTAAGGGGGATTTGGGGCATCTTCAATGAATTCTGTGGCATTTCCAGCATTTTTTTGGGAGTGCGGTATTGTTGCTCTTTTTTTATTGCTGTGTCACATTTATTATGTGTGTGCTGCTTGTACTCAATCTATTTGGCACATTTTAAAAGGCCACACCATGCAAAGGGATGCTGCTCAGGAGAAGGCCATGTGTGCCCTGTTAACACAGCCAGCGCTTGGCTTCGGGAGATGTGTTTGGTATAGCACTGTGAGCCATGGTTTTGTAATACCAGTACCATCAAGAACTGCAGAGCTTTACTGTTGCCTTTGGACCTGCCTTGCAGCCTCCCCACTAGCTTAGTCTTGGCCCCACACCTCTACCCTACTCGGTTCTGCCCCACAGTCCTTGCTATGCCCTTCCTCCAGCTCTGCCAAATCCCATTTCTCTCCATTGCTATAATATTATTCAATTGCAAATTCCTTATCTTTACTAAATTAATGTGTCACATTAACCCTTGTCTCTTGCAGCATCTTCCACAAGAAACACCTGTCTGACGCTGAACAAAAAATATTTATGTCAAGTGTCTGCTTTAGAAACAGAAACCCAGGAGCATAAGGTGGGAGTTAGCAATCTTTGAAATGCCACATTCTGCACTGTAGTTCCCATACTAAGTTACGGTGACTATCTTTGGTGGCTCCTACATGCATGCAGTTTATTGGTGACATCTTGCCCTCTGTGGGAAGCAGCGAGTGCCACGCTCCTGTTAAATGTTGAAACGAGGAGAAGCCAGGAGCCCTGATCTCTCATGGATACAAGTTCAGAGTGTAGCAGGCAAACTTTACTGCTTACTGTGTTTGACTGTCTGGTGGCAGGTTGCCCCTGTTGCTTCCCATCAGGAAAGGGCTTTCTTGCTCACCTACCTGTCACTTTTTTTCTCCACACCTGATGCTGTCATGAGATACCATGGATTGAAAAGCTGCTCTGGTTTGGGCAGGAGGGAGTGGCAAAATTTTGCTGTGATTTAGGACTCCTAGTGTTGGAACCCAGGGGGTTCCTATGACACCTCTGAATGATCCAAACCTTGCCAGAGGTGTCAGAGACCCTGGATTGATACTGAGAATGCCTGTGGCTTTGATTTTAATCCATGAGACAAATTACCAACTTATAAGAAGAATTGCAAGTCACCAGAGTTTAAAGAGTAGAATAGCAGTAATTATAGATGAAAAGGGAAAGGTTTGGACCCATGTTCAGGGGGGTTTGAGATTCTGGACAGGGGGATCTGGGAGTCAAGATGGAGGATTTTTACACATGGCATGTTATTTTTTCTTCTCCTTCTTGCCATCCATCTTAAGCCAGGGTGGCATTTCTGGATTGGTTTGTCAGAAAGTTGGAAAATGTAATGTAAGGGTCACAGATTGGAAATTAATGGTAAACATTGAATACGTAGTTGATAGTATAAAAAGACAGCCCGGACTCGGGGGCGGGCAGTGTGCCTGGAACTCCCTTGCTGGGCAGCTTGCAGCAGGGCAGAAAGAAACTGTATTAGATAAGATAAATAAAGGCAACCTTGAGACCAAGAACCAAAGATTCCAGAGTGCTTCCTCAACAAGGTGGCTGGGAGAGAAGGACTTTTTACATACAATGGGAGAATCCAGGACAGGGAAGACTCCCACACATAGGTAGTGTCTGCATATACCAGACATGTAACTTGCTTTCTTCCCTCATGCCCATGTGTCAAAACACAAAAAGATTCCAGAGTGCTTCCTCAACAAGGTGGCTGGGAGAGAAGGACTTTTTACATACAATGGGAGAATCCAGGACAGGGAAGACTCCCACACATAGGTAGTGTCTGCATATACCAGACGTGTAACTTGCTTTCTTCCCTCATGCCCATGTGTCAAAACACAAAAAGGAAAGCAGATGCCATTCTTTACCCTTAAAAAGTTCCTTGATCTAAGCCAGTACAATCCTGACACAGTGACCAATCCTACTGAATTAACAGACATCAGTTTTCCAGAACCTCATCCAGACATCTATTTAACATACCAGTGGTATTCCTTTCCTCATAAAATCAGACACTGCCAGTGTTTCCAATCCAGAAAAGATGTGTGGGCTCAAGGATCCCACCAGAGCCACCTGACGTCTGCAGGAATCTCCATGGACCTCTGCAGTCACTGGACTGTGCTTTGAATGAGCCAGAGTCCTGTGCTTAAGGAAAATATAGTGCTCTGTCTGCTCTTTCTCTCCTTCATTTGGGAGAGAATTCATCTTGGTTGGTGAAATCTTCAGACAGTAGCTCCAGCTGCATATAGGGTTTTCAATCAATTTTCTGCTCATGCAGTTTCTGTGCGACAACTGCAAGTCCCAATCATACCATGCCATGCCTCAAATCAGAGCAGGAGTCAGGCTTGGCTGCTTCAAGCTGCCAGCACTGCACTGGAGGGTCAGAAGCAGCCCTGTGGAGTTGCCAGAGGAGCAGGATCTGCTGGGCACAGCCCATGGCAGTACCAGCCTTGCAGGAGAGGGAAAGGTACAGAGGCTTTCCCCAGGGTGGAGGTTTGGCCGGTGGTGATGTTTGAGAATCCTGAGCCAGGAAGGGGGCAGGAAAGCCTTCCTGTTATCCTCTGGTGACAAAAAGAGCCTGTGAAACAGATGTGCAAAGCCATGCTCTTCAGAATGCAGATTGCTCCACAGATTTGAGCTGATCAGTGAACCTCCCGCCCTCCTCCCCAGCCGGCTGTACATGTGTTTCAAACGACAATTACATTTGTATTTTACAAAATACACTGTTCATAAGAGGAGGGGAAGCCACGGTGCTCCCTGCCCCAACTCCTCTGGGCCCCCATTAAGCCTGTTTGCCTGTGATTTCTTCCAAATGACAGAGCCAGTCTGTTAGCAGTTAAGTTAAACAGAGCTTGTCCTGTAATAACCCCATTCAGGCTGCTAATTGGTACCAGTACCTACTCCCTGCCTCCTCCTTGCTGCTGGCAGGGCTCAGTGTGCTGCTCTCCTGCCAGGTCAACAAGAGAAGAGGTGTCACCTGCTGACCTTTGCTCTGGGACAGGGCCTCTTGCCAGGGCACACGTAGTGTTGGCATGGGGAGACGAGCAAGGGAAGGGCTTTTCCAGTGAAAGCAATGACCACGTACCCACGAACGTGCTCTGCTCTCCACTGCTGAAATTGAAGACAGCAGTTGCTCTGCCTGATCTGGCCACAAAGTCTTCCTAATCCTCTCCTTATGACTCTGAGTGCATTTCTGTTCAAACAATAATGACATCCCAGCAACACATGGCTTCACATCAGGGAAGGCAGGCAAGGTACTGATCCAGCAGGACACAGCTATGCAGTGCTGATCCCATGAGGTGCCCAGCTTCCCTGCAGGTGCAGCTATTGTTACTACCAGAATGCTCAGGATTATCTCATAAAAGTTAGGCCTCATATAGCACCATGCACTAGGAACAATTCAAGTTGAGCAACAGGTGAAAATAAAGATCTTGGAAAGGAATGTACTTGCAGCACTGTCCAGTCTCTTGGAGAACACAGATGACTGGGCAGAAGTCAAGGTTTGTTATTTGGTGCTCATAGTACTTGGGTTCAAATCCTTTGGATAACCTTTGGGAGTATGATACTATTTAATTTCCATGAGAAACTGTATTTTACTGCTCTGGATACTTCTAGCCATCACATTTCAGTCCCCTGCACAAAATACAATTATTTTTGCAGCAATTTGCCTCTCAGAGAACATACTTGCTCAACTGCTCAGGGATCAGCAACACCCTGTACAGTGAGGAGCCACCCCCACTAACACAAACTGAATTTCAAATATTTGCTGTTAAGTCACGGGAAAAGAGATGACCAGATGTTTTCATTGATTAAATCAAAAACAAAATGCAAGAATTTAAGAACACAACTTCATAGTGAGTGCTGTTCGAGGAAAAGAATGAGAAGGCTGAATCTGACAGGCTGCTCATCGTGAAATATTTGTGCCACTCCTATTATTATTAGTCACTTGTACATTTCCAAAGCAGTTAACTCAGTACTCCTACAGGGCCCGTGGGAGGTAAGACCATTATTACCCATTAAGTAAAAACCCTGGATGTTAGTGGTACCAAATGTTTTGGCTGCAGGAAGGATAACGGAAAAGAGATGCTCTGAACTCGTGGAAAGTAGGGTTTTGCTTGGGCAGCACAAGATCTTAGAAGTTCTCATTTTGCCTTTATCCAGAGTCAAAGTGGTCTACCTGCTACCCAGAGAGGCCTCCCTGCAGTATGTGCTGTGTTTCCAGGCACTGAAGGAGTAATTTGAGCCTTCATCCTTCTCTCAAGACGTTTGGTAAGATTGTGATAAGTGGTCTCAGGCCCCTGACAGAGCGCCTGTCAGGCCTGATGCTCTTTCCAGTAACTCCTGGGAATGACAGGAGCAAAGGGTCTTTATCCTGAATGTTGTTACATTTGTGTTGGCTCCCCACAGAAGCAACAGGAGGACCATCCTCAGGTACTGCAGCCCTGCAAAGAGAGGACCTTGCCCAGCTTTTGGTCCTGCAGAGCAGAGAAGGAATTCAGCATGGCATTCCTCACCAGCATTATTCAAAGAACAGGCTCCAAGATCCCACCCTGAACACATTCTTGGGAAGAAAAAGAAATTTCTCTCTTCACTGACCAAGTGCCAAGAAGTGTGTTTATGCAGCCCTTTCTTTGAGAAAGAACAGTCTTTGATGCTGCTCACAAAGCCTCCCTCATCCCCATTAGGCAGGGCTCCAAGCTCCTCCAAGCTTCCCCAGCTCTTGGACCTGGAGCTATCCATGGTTTGTGCAACACACCCAGTTCTCATGTTCTTACTCACTGCAAACATCTGACTTCATGCACGCTTCCTGTTTTGGCACGGTAGTGTCCAAATCATCCCATCCCATCACAAAATTGTTCAGCTCGGAACAAGTGGCTACAGCATTCCCTCACCTTAGGAACCACCAACATCACAAATGCGGAAAAGGTAGACTGCTTGCTGCAATTTCTGAACTGACATCTTAATTTAAGGAATTTTAGGAATCTCTGCTCAGGAGAAAAAGATCAGAAATGAGAGATACTCTAGAGAGATATTCTTTAGCTCCAGGTAGTGGAAGAAAAACTTGATGAATTTAGGAGTTGTCAAAGACTGCTAGTGTGCAAAACTGTTCCAGAGATTCCCAGGAGCATCTCCACACAGAAGTGATCAACAGCTTCTGTGGCTGGACAAGACGGAAAGCAGAAATCCATGCTGGCTGTGAAGCCCAAAGCTTTTGGATCTCAGCAGCAGAAGCTATACAACCAGCACTTTCTGTGTCTCTGAGCTAGTGGAGGAGTTTTAGGGACCTTGATATCAAAGAGCAGTGAGAACTCGCAAGTCAAAGGGTTCTCATTAGTGGCTCGTTTTCTTGGTGTGAGGGATAAAAGTGCAGAGAGCTAAGGCATCTCCCAGCAATTGGGTGGAGGGGAAGAGAATAACTACAGAAGATCATCCTTTCCCCAGGCAGTGACTCTAGAGCTTGGCATGATGCTGAAGCAGAGCTGCATTGCATCCCCGTGCTGCTGCCCCAGGCTGACTGCCTGGCAGCACATCTCCCAGCCTTCAGGAGCTAAACTGGGAGAGACTTGGGCAACAAGGGCAAGAATACACTAGCTGAGCTTTGAAAAGCCACATGAGCATGGTGCTTCTGGAGCTTGTAGGCTTTTAGGAGTCTCCTGGTTTTCTGGAGATTTCTCAGGGAAGCTGATATGCCATGCTTGAATATAACCAGCTGGGAAGCATTTAAAAATATATATATGGAACAATGTTTGCACCCATTTTTCTGGCACTTTAAAAGCCATCAATATGCCATCAAATCAGTGGAGCACTACGGCAGGTCTCAGACCAGTCCTGGCAGCCATAAGCAGGCAGTAGTCTGACCTTTTAGTGTTGAAGAACCAGCATTAAAAGAGAACTCTGGAGAATGGTCCCAGGGCTAAGGAATGAGCTGATGAAGCACTGTTCCTCCCAATGGCCAAATGGTGATGTAGCAAATCTTCACTGGTGGCAGAGAAGAAACTCATATGTTTAGAGCAGCTGCAAAACAACTGGTCATGCTGACCTTCCAAACAATAGTGAGAATTCTCTGAAATATCTAAGAGACTCGTGGTGCCCTTGCATCTGGCTGTTTGCATGCTTAGGGTAGATCCACTGCTTTGGGACCCATCCACTTGAAATCTTTACTGTGAGGGTTTGTTGGCTCTTTTGAACACTCACATTTTCTGGAAAGCAAGGTGCAGCCCACAGAAACAAGGTCTAGTCTTTGCAACCACAAAGCACCAGCCATCTTTGAGTCCAGCTCACAGCTGTGAGCCATGACAGATTGTAAATCTGAGGGCTGGAATGGGAGAACATCTGGGTGGCCACCAGAGAGGGCTGGGGGGAGCTGTCAGGGGCACTGCCTGGCTTTTGATCAGCCCTAGGAACTGGCAAGGTTCAGCAGGCGCTAATCTGCTTTTTTAGCGATTCTCAGCAATCAGCTTCCTGTCACAGCTGAAAGAGGGAAAAAGTTACTGGATCACAAACCTGAGAGAGCTGGTGTTGAAATATACCTTTATATTTTTCCTGAATTTCTTTAAATTAAACAAGAGGAAGGTAAGAGGAAAATACAAAGAAATATACACCAAATATTCACTCTACCGAGTAGAACTCTCAATTAACTCATGGTACGTTTTCAAACAGATTATTTGCCTTTGGGTTTTCTGATTTCTTGAGATTTCACATGATTTGGAGAATGATTTTAGTTTCTTGAGATCATGCAGGCAGCCAGGGTAGTCAACTGCGGCTCCTTCTGCTGGAGGCTCGTCCAGCCTGCTAGATAGCTTCACATTTGTGTGCAACCTTCCCATATAAAATGGGTAGAATACTGCTCCCTTCATAGAGAAGAGGAAGCTGAGAGCCTCAGCTCATGCTGCAAAGCTGTGGCTGAGAACTAGATCCAGATCCAGTGATCCCAAATGCTTTAGCTGTAAGAGTCTCACTGTGAAATCCTTTGTTTGAGCTGTCTTTTCATTTGCATGGTGCTATTTCTGCATTTGATGGACCACACTAGAATACATCTCCTCAACCCAAAAGTGGATCTATCATTTAATTACTGTCAGAGCATGAACTCTACTCCCTTGCTGGGATCACAAAACTTCCTACAGAAATGCTCATCGGCTGCAGAGAAAATGATGCCCAGCTAAAATCTAAATCAGAGATTGGAAAAAAATCCTCTAAAGACTGACCATTTGTATCACAGCTGTCTTAAGGGGAAGAGAGACCAGAGACTTGCTGTGCTCTGTATTTGAAACTGCAGTCAGTCCCTAACTCAAAGATTTATTGCTCAGGCAGGGTCCCACTGGATGCTCAGCACTCCCTGGCCTGTATGATGTGAATGGAGCTGCAAGTCGGGTTGCTTTCCCAACATCCTGCTTTGAATCCTGCTGATTCAAGTGCAAAACTGAAAACTCCTGAGCTCCCTTATAGCTTCTGACCTGTGGGACAGCCCTGCCTCTCTGAATTCAATAAGGTTTTAAATGGGACCAGGTGTGCAGCATAAGCTAAAAGAGTCCAAGGGAAACCTCTTCCTGACTGGTAGCCGCAATCATGTTCTGTAGGTCCAACCACCAGTGTACCAAGGATACGTGGAAATGTTCTCCACCACCAAAGTATGTGTCACTGTCCTTGATCCTAAATATACAGGCTGACTTCTAATTAGCAACACACGGCCCAGAAGAATGGCAAGATGTGTCTGAATTTACCCCTATCTTAATTGTATCAGGAAGTTGCCTTCTGGCAGTGATCAGCTCTGAAACTCTTGGCACATCTTATGCTAACGGACTGAGGCTGCAGCTGGCAGCTCCTCCCAGGCTCTCCCTGGGCTCTTATTCACCAGTCTCTGAGTAGTACCTGCTGCAGGCAAAGCCTCCTGGGAGTACCAAACTGGTCCAGTGTTCCCATGTGGGAGAATAGGATGCTCTTCTGAGCCACCTCAGTGCTGGCAAGCAGAGGAGTTACAAGGCTGCAGTGGGATGAGGAAAGGGTAATTGAAAGGGTGGGAGGTTTATACAAGGATCATCCACAGGGTGAATCTCAAGATTGGATTTGTCATAGAGAAATCCTACTTTTGTTATTCCAAATTATCTTGGTTCCAGTTCAGTTCTGTGTGGGTGGAGATGTATGTAAATGTGAACGCGATACGTGTACAAACAGAGCACAGCCAGACTGACACCTCTACAACTATCTGGCTTCCCTCACACTTGCTACTGGCTCTGCTGTGCCAGGGACTGATGTGACCCCACTGATAAGCAGGCACAACTTGTCACAGCACAGCCCATTCTGCCATCCTTAATGCTGGCTGGGAATGCAAAATGGGAAACTGCAGGGCCAAGGGATAGAGCACATCCCCTTCCCACCTGCCTCCTTATTCCAGGAGGGAAAATGGGCTCTGGTGAAGCCCTGGCTCACACCAGCCCCACTCCTCTCTCTTTTCAAGCCTTCTGTATTCTGCTCCCTGCCTAATTTCCCTGTGAGGGAGTGCGGCCAGACTCGCTTCCTCTCCCAAAGCAGATGTGAGGTTTAGGACTGCAGCTCCCAAAGAGCTGGGCTATATTGTCCTGTACCAAATCCCAGCCATGTGGTGGTCTTGATGTTGCAACACACTGTGAGTTCAAAATGGCAGGGAGGTACTCGTGTTGAACACATCTCCCTTGTTATACTGGGTGGCCCAAGCCTGCTGACAGCTTTAATTTAGGAAGCTGATGGTGGCTCTCTTCACACTGTGTCTGCCTGTTGGTTTGACTGAGCTTGAAACACATTCCCTTTCACGCCCCATGGCATAGCCTATTCGGGGTCACAAAGTGCCTCTGCTACGATGGGAATCATGCATCCCCAAGTTCCCCTCCTCCACTTGCCCTCTTCCTCTCATGTTGCAGCCTAGAGAGCATCGCAGAGAAGCTTCTGAGGTCTGAGAGCCTGGCAGCAGCAGGATGACAGCATCTCTGCCTGCAAGAGCCTCAGAGTTAGAGGGTGATGTCCAGTGGCCTTCATTGAGTCCATGCCCCAGGAAGGAGGCAACATGAAGGTCTGCAGCTCTCCTGATGGCCCTCAGTACATGTGAACAACCCTAATCCCCTTTCCACAGACTTGTTCCTTGGACACAAATGTGCACCGTGGCAGAAACAGGGTCTGTGTACAGGAGAGTCTGAGCTGGAACAGGCACTGGGGCTGAGACAGCCTTCTTGGGGATTGCTTTTCTTTATTTAGTGTCTACTGCTAGAGGGTAGATTAATCCTAGCACTTGCCTTTCTTCCCACATTAAATGCCGTTGCTCCAACTCTACACACCCAGGTGCTAACAGACTAAACAAGATGACGGAGCAGGGGGTGTATAATTGTGATACCAATAAACGTCACAGCTTACACAGCAGATAATAGATATGTGCCAAAAAAGCAGTGGCAAATGGCTCCCAGAGGAGATTTCTCCCTAGAAGAGCAGCGTTTCACAGCCCCAGCCTCTGTAATGAGGGGAAAACTACGCATCCTTAGTCCCAGGGGTCCTACCATGAGGTGTAAGCAACCAACTTAGCTCTCATGTGGCAGCCCTCAAGCACAGCAATTTGCCTGACTCGGGGCAGTGGATACACCTCGTGCTTCCTCAGTTTGTTTTGATGCTCTTCTACTTCGAGACCATATTTAAAGAAAAGAAACAAGTTAATTCTGCGAAACCAAAGGGTTTGACGTTTGATTGCAAGTTTTGGGAAGAGTGACAAAATAGGGTTTTTTTCTCAGCCATGACCCCTTAGAGTCTGGTTTTTGTGGCGGGTCTCGGGTTTCCTTGTCAGATTTGGGAGCTGTGTGTCTGTCCTCAAAACTGCTGAGCACGTCTCACAAGCCCCCTTCCCTGCACACCTAAGTTAAGAGTTGTTTTTTAGGTATTGTTTTCTATTGCTCAGGGGCTGAGAAAACACCAGTGAAATAGGGCAGAGCTTGATGGAGAATTAATTTCTCTGGAGGAAAGAGAGAACCACAGATGCCTGCCCTTCTATTCCTGTTTACCTTTGCTTTCAGGAGGTCAATTAAATTGTGGGCATAAACTTACATTGCGGTTTGCAAACTGATACTCACCAGAAGTTGTTCTGGCGTCACAGAGCATTCTGTGTTTCAGTTTCTTCTTTCCCGGCTCCTTTATGGCTTGGTAATAACTTGCAACACATGTATCACAGCAACATTATTTGCACAACATTTTTGCAGCATCACTATTAAATTTAGTTAGCAAAATTCCCATGAAGATGTTACTCATGTGGAATGACCAAAAACCCATTTCGAACTCGGACTTTCCCATTTTTTGTGTGTGATACAGCTGCAAGATTTCTTAATAAGCAGTGATTGAAAGGTTCATAGTTTTTAATTCTGTGTATGTTGAGAAAGGGTGTGGGGGTAATGGTTCAGGCAGCAAGCATTCATTGGGCCTCCTACCCACTCAGTTATCCCCTTTCACACGGGACATAACCACCCCATGGAACTCAATGCTGCAGGATATTGTGGAAAACAACCATCTCAGTGGCTCAAATAGCACAAGAGATGATAAGAAGCCTCTCATGGTCAAATCCAGTGGTGTAGCCAAAGATCCATCTCTGGCTGTGTCTGCAGTGCAAGCTGTCTGGTGCTAAAAGGGTGCAGAAGGGAGAAGATCCCCCTGTCAATGCCTAATTTTATACTTCAGTTGTTGTCAAAGCTAGGAGAATGAACTAGGTGGACTTTTGATCTGATCCAGTATAGCACTTAGTTCAAATTTACACTGGCTGGGAGTCAAGCCTGGTTTGTATCACAGTGTGTTGTGTAATTCTTGCTCTCATTTCCAGGGTTGTCCCCCTCCACCACAACCCCATCCCACAGAGGTTAGTGAGTTTGTATCTCAGGGAAAAGAGAGAGTATTTTCTGACTGCAGCCACATTTGTACCATCAAGCCTTGCCCGATTCTGCTTCTGAGTTCTTACTCAGAGAACTGCTTGCACTTACTTCAAAGAAAGTGCTTACATGCAGCTGACTTTACAGATATCTTGGAGTGAGGCTCCATCAGCTCTCTATCCATGTGATGGCTGTCCCCTCATTTTATCATCCATTTTCTCAATACTGGGCTCTATCAGAACCTCTCTTAGGCTCTCCCTTCCCATGCATACTGTCCTGACACAGAACCCAAGAGCTGCTATCTTAGGTCCTGTCCTAGGTTACAATGTAAAATATTCCAGAAGGTCTGTATTCTATCTCCATCTTCATGAACTGTTAAAA
>VXBU01003360.1:265891-318497 GCA_013400315.1 Bombycilla garrulus | reverse complement strand
CTTTAAATAATTTGGAGGGAGGGGGTTTGCATTTTTCTATTCCAAGAGAAGCTCCTGCCTTCCTTGGCAGGCACCTGTCTTTCAAAACCAAGACAGGTCCTTAAGCCAGGAGGAGCTTTTCTTTGCTGACTGACCTAAGGAGAAGAGTCAGCTAACTCAAGAGCTTTCCAGCAAGAATTAATGGGATATAGGGTGGGGTGGGGTTTTTGTGGGTTTTGTTTGGTTTTTGTTTGTTTTTTTTTTTAATACTGTTTTTCAAATTCCCTTAGTAAAGCCCCAAAGTCAAAGGCAGAGATCTATCAAGTGGAACTGTCTGGGGTTGCTGGGATTTCTGTCCACTCATCACCCAGGCTCTTCTAAAAAACTGCACTGTTGCATTTGCTGGCAAGTCTGTATTCTTAGCATCTTGAGCTCCCTTGCATTATGCAATGCTCCTGAATTTCCCTGATCCTGGAGTTTGACATGCTTGCACCCAAACCTGGTAATACTTTACCCTTCATTCCACATTCCTCCCTGGCAAGGCTCCCTCACTGGTCAGCAGCCACTCTTCACTGCCATGTGCTGACTGCTTTAATGATCTAGAAAGTAAGATGTACACTAATACAAGAAGGATGGGTAATGAGGTAAGGAAGATGTATAATGAGATAAAAGCAATGCAAATGCCTCCTGGATAAGAAAGGACTCGACAAAGCTTGGGGAGTCACTCCTCAGAGGTTCAGCAAAGAGGGACCCCCTTTACAAGAGAAAGTCAGAGTGATGAAAACAAGTAACAGCATCCTGGGGTCCTTCTCTGACTCATGGACTTTATGGGGCTCTAGGTGATTACATAGCAATGCTCAGGGAGGAGGCTGGCACTTGTAGTCATGGCGGGACCACTGCTGGGGTCCCCAAACCTTTGTATCAGCTGCTATGAGCTACAGGTATGATCACCCACCCCCAAGGGAGACAACACAGTGATCAGGCAAGACCCTGAGCATTCCAACACTGACTCAGGAAGGAGAAAGGGCATCATCAATATGAGTGTGGCAGTGGTCTTAAAAGGGACAACTGCCTTTTTCCCTTATAAGCACAAATGTGATGGAGGAAAAACAGTTAAAGAATGGGGAATTCCAGTGTAACACACATATTTTAACACCAGCCATAAACTCAGCAGTACTCAGAAAGAGCCTGGGTAGCTGGAAGGCACAGGGCCATTGCAAATAACAGTAAGTTATGCAATTTTTCTTCTCATTCTTGTTACTGGCTTCTGAGAGTTGGCCTAGGGAATTTCCCTCTCAGGGAGGGGGGAATTGTCTGACTTCAGTTATCTCTGTACCATCAGGCCAACTTCTGTAATTTTGAAGGCAGTCAGCAAGGCTCAGAAACACTGGAAATAATGACCACTTGTCAGAGGGAGTATGAGTTACCCTGCTCCAGGACCTGTCTTTGGCTGCTCATTGACTGAGCTGCTTAGCCAGCAGGTATACCCATGACAGAGGATGAAGAGCAGAGATATGCTTACTCCAAACTTGACCCCTCCAAGCCCTAATATCTTTTCTAGGAAACCTGGTGCTGACAACTGTTGGACATAGGATAGAAAGAGGGATTCATTCCACGTGTGTATTTTCAGTGGTCCCCTTTCATTTTTTCTCTGGTGCTCCAAGCACAGTTTCAGGCTTTGGCCCTGACACTCACCATGACCTCCCATGCTTTAATGCCTGCAGCACCTGTAAAGAAACCTGGAGCATCCTGCATTTGACTGTCTGATTTCACCAGCTACAAGTCTGGGGATGACCTGGCTGTCATGCTGACAGTCTGGAATAAGGTTCTAGTAGGAAAAGGTTTAGATAGTGTCAGGGTGATTTGAAAGAACAGCAAAAGATTGTCTGCTCCAGAGTCACTATGGACTTTGTGTTAAGCCAGCCTGGTGGAATCAGCAGTTCTCAGGACTGCTTAAGACTGTCATACCCCACCTGTGTGGGGACTCTAGCAGTACTGAAAGCTGGCATTTTGCTTTGTTAATCAAGTGCTGTTTTCTTGTGGCCTTCTCTTAGCTGCAGTTACAGCCTGTTTAGTCATTAGCAGCTCCAGGCTGACACACAAGCAGAGAGAAGATTGCTCACCACTCATCAAATGCTGAGCTTATTTGCATACTTTCAGTTTTCATGCAATTTTTAAAAGTGCAAACAGATGTCATGAGATTTTTATCTCATTACCTTCATATGGCTTTTATCCCCATTAAACTTTCAAAGAAATACTACATGCCACCAACTTTTTGGTCCAGCAACTCTAAGAAGCCCCATGCAAAGAACTGCCCAAAGCCAGTTTGCCTGGTTACATAAAAAGCCTAAATATTACAGGACTGAAGTGTTGTACAAACTGGAATCTTAACAACTCAGACTGATCCAAGCTGTCTTCCTTTTTTGTATGCCCTTCTTTCACTTCCAGCTCGGAACATCTTGGTATGAAACTCCCTCTTCTCTCTTCTGATGAACTGCTTGCCTTCAGTGCATGTTGTGTCAGCCCAAGACATGGTCTCTTCAGAGTAGTCCTTGTGATTGGAAAGGTCTCTTGCAAATGTGCTGCAGGTCCACGGATGGGGTGGCACCCCTGACAGCTCCCCATGAGGCATCAAAGGGTCCCTGGTGAGTCTGGTATCCAGGCATCATGTCCAGCCTTTGCTGTCTGCTACACAGCCTGGGAGAGGATTTGAAGTGGACAGGAGGGTATTATATGTATGGGAAGCATAGGGAGCTCCAGCACTGCAATGCAGCCATTAGAAGCCAGGCTTCCTTAACTCTGCTCTCCCCATTGATTTAACTTCACTTACTGCAGCTCATGCCTCAGAGCAGTACCTGCACCTTTACAGGGGACCCTGCTGGTGCTCCTTTTTCAACAAAAATACCTCCTGCTTCTTTGAAGATGGAATTGAATAAATCTTCCTTCAAGCTGCCTTATATTGCATCTAGTCCAAGCATCAGCAGGAAATTCATCTGCATTTCTGCATTACTGTGCTGGCAACCAGGAACTGTAGCAGCATCCCAAGGTGAGGTCTGATGTCTTCACTCACATCATCAACTTTCACAACACCATAAAATGGTCCTGTGCCACAATAGACAAGGGGGCAAATCAGACAGACCTGTCCACTGTTCTGCCCAGGTGACAAGCACTGGCAGAACATCACTCTCTATGGGCTTTGACTGAGCTGCACAGAGCCTCCCACAAACAAAGGGGTTGAGACAGATTCTGCTATGAAGCACTCAGCATGTAAAGAGACAAAAGGGTGATGGATCTGAGAGGAAACAAATAAAAAAGCTTTTTTTTTTGTCAAGATCACAGAACAGGTCAGCAGCATTAGGTAACACAATACTGAACTAAATACCAGAGTGCAGGTGTTTCCTGTAGGACTCCTTCTGTAGATAATTTAGTCTATTGAGCAGGTTTTGTTACAGAAATATTTAGGAAGATGTTCACTGCTTTGACTTGGGTTCACAGGCACATCAAACATGTTGCAGATGTGTATCACTGGAAGTGAAACGAACAACTGACAGTGTAGAATGGGGCAATCTGTCAAACTCATAAAGCCTTTTTTGATTTCCATTTATAGGAATAAAAGAAACATTTGTGCAATCGCATAAACTGTTAAACATTCTCGCATCATTATGCCGTTAACTCCCTTCTGTACCATATGGAGGAAGGGCCATTAGACCTTGATCCAATCTGATTTTTGATAAGATTCTTTAAGAGCCCTGTAAATCTTGTCAGAAAAAGTATTTGGCATAAAAAAAAAAAAAATTGCTAAGGTTAGAAAGCTGGAATGTGGGGTGGTGTTCTGCAGAAAGAACCTGCCTTTCTGGAGCATCCAGTCTCTGCTCTACTATATCTGCCAAGGCAATTCTGAAGAAATAGCTCCATTACCCAGTTTCCAAAGAAAATATTCATTTAAAAATCTTTTTCTTCAGTTTTTCATTCCACTAAAATATTGAGCTGGAATATTGAGAAGGGATGTATGGATTTTGCTCTGGTTATTTGCAGAGCTGTTTTACATCAGGATCACTGTTTCATAGATAGAAATGTAAATCACAGCTGAGCCAGTAGGAAAGGTGAAACAGCTAAGATGGCAGGAATCCATTGTTTCAAGCCTTTTGCTCAGAAAGCTTTTTCTATTTCTTTTCACCGACATCTCATATGTTGTTTTTCCTATTCCCTTTTTTTTCTCACAAAACATAATTAACTTAATCAGATTTTTGTTAAAGGAAGGAGCTCAGAGATAGGCTGAAGCCTCTCCTAAGCGCCTTTCTGTCTGGGAGGAATCTGAGTCCCAAATATTTAATGTTCCAGTCTGGCATGCTGAATGTCACACAAATATCAGCTGTACTACAAGTGAAATGCTTTGGTGAATCACTGGGCAGTGCCTGAGACTGCTAACAGTTCCATCCCATACTACTAGGAGTCTTGTTAAAAAAAAAAAAATAAATAAATAAGAACCCAGCCTGAAAATTATCCAGTGTAAAAATAATATGTAATAAATTCATTTAGTGCAGACCTCCTAAGATTAACAAAACACACCCTGAACTTATTTTTATAAACATTTGTGATCACAACTGGCCTTTTTAGAGGGTTCAGAATTTGCACCCTGGGTAGCCAACTACTTAAAAATGGAAAATTCACGGGGCCTTCTCTATTTACACTTTATACCTGATCCACTTAGCTGCCTAGGGCTTTTTCCTGGGAGCAGAGGCATGCACCACTTTCATTGTTTCATGGCAAGGCTCTCCCCATTCTCCAGACATGGAGATTCCTAGGGAGAACAGAGATACCTTAGGGGATCAGAGATATTTTAGGCTGTGGACCTGTCTTCTGCTGAGCAGTAAATTGTAATATCATCTTCTCTAAACGAGAAAATATCAACTCATGCAACAACCAGGTGGACTACACTCCCTCTAAAAAGGGGTGCAAATCCTCCTTGTCCAAAACTCCAGAAAAAGTGTTTATCATGCACTACTCAAGAAAGAGAAGCGTCAGGTTTAGAGATGACCCAATATGAAATTAAAGAAACTGCCCTTTTCAGAAAGGCAGTATCAGCATGGGTAAGAATTTGAGGATTTTACAGCCAATGAGGGCTACATAGTTCATGACACAGACCAAAACACCAACTCACAAAGCAGGAACTCAGTTATAGCCATACTTTACAGAGTCTTGTGCTGTGTCTGCAGGTAAAATGAATTTAAATAAGGGAGAGGCACACGGTTGGTGTCTGCTTGAGGATATAAAGCAGTGCTTAAACTTGCACATAAGGAAATACAAGCCTAAAGGAGAAAAACGTGAAGCTGACACAGCGAGGTGGCTGCAGTCATGGCTCATGTAGCAGCAGTATAAAGGATGTCTGCAAAGGAATGGATGATGAAATGAGGTTCAGTGGCACATGGATATTTTTGTACACTACTTGTCCAATTCATTTATTCTGTGTTGGCTGGTGTCACCTATCCCAAAGATTTTAGGAGGCTTCTCTGTCACAGGTTTTCAGAGTGGTTTCAGCTGCAGAGTCACTGTCTACCTTCACCAAGCAGCCACAGCCACCAGCCTGCAATTACCTGCAACATCCGTGTCCCGGCCAAACTTCTCCATAACCACGGCCAGCCAGTCTCTTTGTTAAACAGCTTCCCCTTGGGCAGACACAACAATGGTTTTCCCACATTTGTCATGCCTTCTAGCCAGGGGCCCACTTGCTACAGCTGGAACAGGGGCTGCCCAGGCTCGGACCAGGGACAACAGCCACAGCTGGCACAAAATAAGGGGTGGTTCAGACAAAGCCAGTGAAATACTGCAGATCACACCAGAGAGACAGACCCTGTCCTGTAATACCTGAGCTCTGTCCCATGCTTTAGATGTACACCACCTCTTTTCCTATCTCAGCATTTCTCCAATATCCATTACAGCACAGGCTTCCCCAGCTGGCCTGTGTCCTCCCAAACACCTCAAGCCAGCAGCACCCTCGCCACAGGCAATATTTTTCATTCAGCTTTTGTTTGTTTTATTAAAATACTAATAGTAAATACCCTCATTAGGAAGATAAAGCAAGTAGGAAACACAAGGCAGGATGGAAAGGTTTGAGCCGCTATAAATAGCAGATAGAATAAACAGACAACTGTGAACCACGGGCTGTGAGGCTGGGTTTCACATGGAGCCAGCACCTGCTGCTGGGAGACTTCCACCAATTTGTTTGTTTGCTTTTAAAACAAAAATTATTTACAATGGTGGACTCCAGGCTGAGATTTGCCACTTTCTGGGAAAACATTATTACTTAGTCATCACTGGCAGGTTTTTTAACCTCCTGTGCACTACTTGACCCACTCTGCATGCCAGAGGCAAAGTAGGGCTTTTGGCATGGTCTTCGCTTATCCCAGACACTTGGGATGTGCTGGCAGCCTGGGCAGCTGCTTGCAGATTAGCAAAATGAGTCACAGCACATTAGCTGAGCCTATAGGGGGCTTAGGATATTTCACAGAAATGGAGATTTTGGGAACACGAGGAGTGGTTAGGCAGGGGAGCAGGTGGACGGCTCTGCCCTAGGGGCACACAACAGGAGGGGATCCTGAAAGGTCTGAGGGAAACATGCACTGATGCTATGGATGAGCCTCAGAAAAATTTCTGAGCAGGGCAAAGAAAGGATGCAGAGAATGCTCTGAAACGTCTACAGAGCCTTCACAGAAAGGCTTCCCAGGGAGTGGGGATGGTGACTCTGAGCAGACCCAGCACAAGCTGGTGGAAGCACATGTGGGGTGCAGAGGCTCAAGCATTTTGTCTTCCCATGAAGGCAGGTTGTCAGGGACAGGAGGGATCACCCAGTACGGCTCCCAGAGTGGCTGTCCCAGGTTGATGTGGGTGGCAGTGGGCATGTTCCTGCAGACACTGCAGTGACTCCTCCTGCCCTCAGGCCTCCAGTCAAAGACCATTGCCTGAGGCTGCTCCCACACAGACTAATCCCGCTCTCCCCCAGGCAATAAAGGGATGCACACTTTCCTCAGCCATGCAAGCATCACAGCCCCTTAAGAAGGTGACTATACTCACCAACACCCTGGGATAGTCTCTGTGGGTGAGGTGCTTGGGTGAGTATGGTCTTTTTCAGTCAAGTCTCCACCTGAATGAAGAGAAGTCAGGGATTCTTAGCCTGACTAATGCTCTGCCATTGAATTTCAGCCATCACAGCAGCTGAGCTCAGTAACTTGTTTTTATCACCCAGAAAATCAGCCTGTCTGGACACCAAGCATTAGGAGAAGGTGAGTCCCACACAGCCTCCACACATACTCTTGTTTCAATGTGTGTCAGCACCCCCTGTGCAACACGCCTCATTTCTTATTTACATTTGCCAGGCTTGAAACTGCAACCCCTGTTGCTTGTTATGCCTCTCTCTCCTAGATTAAAGAGCCCTAAAATGTCACCCTTTCAGTGTTATCATCTGCCCACTGTTTTTATTGCCTCTCAGTAAATAAAAGGGACTTCCCAGTCATTATTTTATACCCCACAATGACAGTGATTTTCTAGATCAATTAGTTTTCACTCCTCTTATCTGCATTCATGCCTCACCTCCCTTTCAGTGTTTCCATTGCCTGCTCAGGGACCTTTCCTGTGTCTCCTCTGACCTCTGGGAGAGGAGCTGGGCTGACTCAAAAGGGGAGCTTGGTGTGAGGACATCCGATCTGCTCACGGACCAGCCAACCTAATGTTGAACACGGCCGATGCCTTTGTGCATGTCTGAGCCTGTCACTGCACATCCTGGGAAGAAAATGATTGCTGGCCTCCCTGTTAAGTTACATCCCCTTTAGTACAATCAGCTTATACAAGACACATCGGTTTTTGTGACAGGGTGCTTATCTATAAGGATTTTCATCTTCTACCTTGAGCACAATTACCTTTCTATAAGAACCTCTCCATTGAAATGATTTTACACACTCTTTCTATCCTGAAATACATAAAAACATCAGGGCAAATCTTTTTCTGCAAACAACTGCAAAAACTAACTTGACTGGGGATGCTCTTTGGATTTTCTCCCTCTCTCTTCCAAATTATATTTTTTTCATTCTGGCAAGAACCCACCCTATTCCCACCCAACACACAGAAACCAGAAACTAAGCTTAAGTGGATCAGACCAACTTCATTGTCCATCTTGAGAAAAGTTTGAAATATAAGCTCTCAACAACACATAGTTAAAAAGCACACTGAAAGCTATCGAAGGCCAGTTTGGACTATGTGACAGTGAAATCTCTTTTAAGGGATGGTAGGAAACTGTGTTTAGCTTTTAAATACAGCTTTTCAACCCCCTGCTATGGTTTTACAAAGTAGGAGCAGCATCACTGTTCCCCAAAATATCCTAACCACATAATGTTAGAAATTGAGCTTTACTACTTCACTTTGTTTCCTAGCTACCAACATTTTTTTTTAGCTTAGTAGTAGAGATGAGCAGTGAAATTTGGCATTCAGACTGCAACTTCATAAAAGCCCTAAAAAAGCCTCATGCATATATACATATCTATCTATATATACATCTGTAATAATTACAGTTGCTACCGTAGTTCTCTTTTCTCAAATGCTTCAGTTACTACTGCCTCCACCCTGGTTATCCACTCATTCCCACCCTGGGGCCCCAGCCAGCCCAGTCCTGGACACCCCCCAGTTCTGCCTCTGCCTCACAGCCCCCTCCATCCCAGCCCCCCAGCTCTGCCCTACAACCTTTTCCCACCCCAGCCCCATCTGCTGTCAGAGCATTCTCTCTTCTCTCCTCTCACCCTTTCCAGCTCTACCAGTCCCTTTACATTCATCACATTAAAGAAAACATTTCATGGTCATCTCTTTTATCTCCTTCAGTGAACAGTTAATCAGAAAAAATGCTTTCATGTTGCTAAATCAGGGCCAGTGGGCAAAGCCAGGCTGACAAGAGACATTTTCCTCTGCTACTAACCTGGGCTAAATAGTATTAATTACAGAGGCTGGGCTTTGATTGCTGGAGTGTGGTGGGGCTGGCGAGAGCTCCCTCCTCCCCCTCTGCTCCCTCCCACCACAGACCCACACCGCTCCTCCTTACCTGCCTGCCCTTTGCCAACATCCCCATCCCATGTCACAGCACAGCTGCAAGCGAGACACCCTAAATTTCACCTGGGGTGCTCAGACAGTAACTCTGTGAGAGTCAGGTCCGTGGGCTGGAGGGCAGTCCATCTGGGTGGTTGGGGTGTTCCTGTCCTTGCCTCCCCCACGCTTGTCTGCCTAAGGCAATGTCTTTTCCAGGACAGAAACTGCTTCTTTTCATGTGTTTCAAAGAACCTGAGTTCTGGGAAGCAACTCAGTAGACATCACCCCATACAGTGTTTCTCAGCCTGTGGTCTGTGGGCCACAAGTGGTCTGTCTGATGTCAAAGGGACTGCAGAATGACTGCAGACAATTTCTTGGGACAGACATATCCATCCTCACATATGCCACAAAGGAGCAGAGACAACAGGCAGTGAGAGCAAAAGGCAAACTGAGGACAATGTGCTACAACTCAGTCCTCCATGGGGTGGTCCAAAGGTGTTTATTGCTCTTTCAAAGAAAGAAAGAAAAAGTCAGCCAGACTAGCCCCACAGACACAAGAGGCCCACCTCTACACATCTCCAAGGATATTTTGAAATAAATGATGCTGTACCCCAATCTGTGTTGGTAATAGTATCCCCATGTCTCCCAGGTGGAAGGCAACAGCCTTCCATCCCAAAGGCGGCATCAGCAAACAACTGGTCACCAATTCTGCTGAACTGGCTTCCCACAAATTAGCAAAACAGGCCAAATCCCCACACAAAATGAATCACAGTGAAACATTCTGCTTTTTAGAGACAGAATGCCACTAACTTATTTCCCCATCCCTTTTAAAGCTGAGCAGGACTTTACAAAAGTGACCACAGGAGGAATTTTCAGGGCGGTCTCAGGCTGTTTCAGAGATCGTCCCCTGGGATGGGTGGCACAGTTTGAGGCCTGAGTCAAGCTCTGGCTTAAGCTGATTAAGGTGATTGTCTCTGGTGACCCATGGTGCCAAGCCCTGATCCCATGCAGCTCATGGGCAGCATAATGGGAGTGCAGCACTCCAGGAAAAAGGCACCTCCAGATTCACTACAAAATTCATCTGGAGTAGCCAGGCAGGATAATATTTTTAAATGCTTTTTGACTTGTTTTGAGTGTTTGTTGCTGTATATGAAGACCTGTTTCTCCAGCCAGTGTCAGCTGGAGTGTGAGCCCAACCTTTAAAAGCTGGGGTTCCATATTTCCATGCTGATACTGAAGACCCCATGTCTTTCTTCCTCCTCTTCCTCCTCCTCCTCCTCCTCTGTGCTGCATCTGGTTTCCAGAGGCTCACCCTGCTTCCTAAGTCGATGCTTTGCTCTACCTGCACAAGCATAGAGGAAAGCAGAAAGGGCAGATCTGGTTCATTTTTCCCCAGTCCACACTCTGATCTTCTATGTGCTCAAGGACACACCGATCTGGTTTTCCCAGACAGCAACAACAGGTTGAGTCTCCACCAGGGCAAATCAGCACATGGCCTTGGAGGTCTGCCAGCATGGTCTAGCCTCTTAGATACATTTCATCCAAAAAGCAAAGCATAGGAGAGTTTGGAAAACACTTGGGGTGATCAGGGCCCAGCAACCAAAATCCAATAAACCTTGATATAGCAGTAGCTTGCACAGATCCAGATGTTCAGGACACGTTTACTCCAAGTTTTTTGGGAACAAGACCCTTTGGACTACCTGGATCTCAAGGGCAAAAGACCTTAAACTTGTCAATACCTTCATTCCCACCTTCAAATTGTAGCACTTAAGAGAATGAAATACCCAAGTAACCCAATTAGGTAGTTGTCCCCATGCTACTCCTCTCTATGTTCAAACATGTTTTAAGCCGACAGTGCTGTATTTATAGAACACAGGATAGCGGTTACTGCAAACACCCTGGAAGAGCTGTTCAGGAGAAGAAATAGGCATTTTGCTGTCTAGGAGGGCAGTACAGAGCCTAGGGGATAAGCACATCCTCAGGCAACATGCAATAGTGAGGGAAGCTAAGGCTTGAGTGGACATTGCTGAGTTTAGACTTAAGAGCCTGTTGATATGAGTGACAGCTCAGAGTCCTCATTGCAGCATAATTCAGACTGCTAACAATGCAGTGGCTTTTTATATTAACTTCAGATATTTAGGGCTCTCTTCATTGCCAGAAGGATGAGAAACTTTTATTTATTTTTTTTTTAACAGTGAAAATGTAGAAGATAAGAACAGCCTGGATCAAATTAAACCTCCATCTCCCCTAAAGTTTTCTGGCAGTCCAGTTTATAGTTGCTTCTGAGAGGAAGGCAAGAAGCTTTGCATCAGTGGGATAATGTGCTACCAAAAGACTTTCCTCCTCAGAAGTTGTCTCTCTTGCTTAGAAGTTGTTTTCTGCCTTGAGGCAGGGTGGTTTCTGTCCAAAGCTACTTGATTTGACTTTGTTCTTTGTTTATTTTCAGCTCCGCAGGCTGTCACTGTGAATAATGGGTCTTTGGCACTGGAACACAGTTCTCAGATGAATATTGTCTTCCATGGTAAATTCCAGGGCTGCTCAATCGCAGAATAAATCCTACCTTCATGGAGGGGGTGGCTGGTGCCTTTGGAGATGGGGCAGGGTGCCTATACAGCACTTCCCTGTCCATGCACAGAAGGTCATAACTCCTCGCTGAAGTTCTGCCTGTGAGGGCCAGGCCGGCCTCCAGCCTGAGCAATGAGCTGGGCCTGCCTGAAGCTCTCCTGAACTCCACACTTGGGAATCTGCTGCCACATGGTGGCATACACTCTCTCTTCCTGGCCCTGGGAATCCCTCCTTGGCTTCCAAGAGGTAGCACATGTGGAAAGAGCACTTCTGAGTTCTGCATTACAACTAGCTCACTAAGTTTCCAGGGACCTGTTCTGGAGCTGCTAGAAGCTTTTCCAAGAGCATTGTTTCCTGTTCGAAGCAAGACAAAAGTATGAAGAACATTGACAAAAAATCTGAGAGGATTTCACATGCTTTGTAGTCAGCAGGTAAGATTTGTTAATGGGAGACCTTTAGCTGAAAATACTAGAAGTATTTCCACAAAGCAGACCAAGGTCTCCATTCATCTCCTTGAATTTCTGCTCTGAAGCAGGTACAAAGGCAGCACTAGGCAGGAAAAGAAACTATAGAGATCATTCCTGTTCTAGACAAAGACTGAAAAGCAGAAAGGTGGTTGTCACAAGAGCTGGTGGAGAGCATCACTTGCTCTGTCTGTGTGCAGCACTTTCAGTTTCCAGAGCTGTGTTTCATTCCTTGAGGCCACAGGTTGCTTTGTCCTGGGTCAGGCAGCTGCGTGCTAGAGAGGATGCATTTGCAAGGCAGCTCAAAACAAGGCTGACTGCTTCCTTCCGGAAGGGTGGTGGCACCTGTGGGTGGAAAATCCATGGGAAGTGCCCTGGGGCCACCTTTGCTCTGAAGCATGTGAGCATGCTCCCAGCCTGCTGCTCACATGGTACTCTGTGCACAGTGCTGGAGACAGCAGCTTTGCACAGCAGGCTGGGCTGGCTGGAGATGCAAGGAGCCATCCAGCCAGAGAGGGAGGCTGGCAGAGAAAGGCACCCGCCCAAAGGGCCATTGCAGTAAAGCCACTTAGTTTGCAAAGAACTTTGGAGAACTGGGCCCAAAGCAATAATGCCTGGAGTCTACAACAGAAAGACTGATGCCTGGCATTTACAGCATTCCCGCTCTCCTCCACATCAACAAAAAGTTGAAGTCCATCCAGCAGCAGCTCCTGGATGCAAGAAAAATATAGGTTCTGTGAAAATGGTGAGTTGCCATAGACCTTCCTCCCATCCCACCATTGTCCCAGTGGTAAAAGCTGCACCTATTTCTTCTTCCAGCTTCACCCCCACTGCAGTCCTCTGGCAGTGAAAATAACGCAGGGAGCAACGCAGGATGGGTACAGTGACACTGAGAGCAGTAAAGTGTGGGAAAATAAGGATGGGGAGGTGTGGCCCCTAGGGAGGAAGAGCAACTGTCCAAAAAACAGAATGGAGAGGGGGGAAAGGAATAAAGGTGCTGTGGACAATATATTAGGAAACTCTTTGCTGTGGTAGGATCTCTGTGTTGGCAGGACACTGGTGCCCAGAGGCACTGAGTACTGAGTACTCAGACCTGCAGAGCAGCGACTGGAAGGATCATCTCTCCTGCAAGCCTAGTAGATGTCCTCATGACACATCACAGAGCTGCCCCATCTTCTGCCTCTGCTGTTCCTCAGCTGCCTGAGCTGTAGGGGAGGGAGTGACAGCCAAGGAAGGGGATTTTGCAAATGTTGGGACAAAATAGGCAACAAGGCTGTTAGAAGCTAAGCCACTGTCATTCCATATGGTTTGATGTGCTATTGCAATAAAAGGGAGGCTTTGAGATTACCAGTATCCAGCTGTGGAGCATGCAAGCACCCAGGAAAAGCCCTGGGACCAAGCCATGGCTGGTATGGCAGCAGTCAGGCCACTGTCAGCTGTGCCTCTCTTCCTCTCCTATGGAGATGGGCTAGCCCTCCACCCCAGAACCTCTGTCCTCACTGCTGCTCTCTGCTGTTGCCTGCTGCATTTTGTTTCATGGAATAGGATCCACTATGTGGGGCAGAGGCCACATGAGTGTCCTGTGAGACCTCAGATACCAGGGTAACCAGCCTGCGTGATTAACAGTGCTGGAAGGTGCTGCAGAAGTGCTGGGGCTGATTCCCCACAGAGGCACTGTGTGAACAGGCACACACATCAAAGGGTGTCTCCCTTTCATCTCGCTGCTCCAAGCAGACGGCTCCGAAGCATCTCTTCCAAGGACAATATGGGGGAGAACTCTAATAACCTTACAGTGTGGAGCCGTGCCAGCGCTCCCAGTGGCTGCTCCAGCGGCAGCTAAAGGGGCGCCTTCTCCGCTTCCACCCTAATTGCCCTTAATTGGCTCCTGCCTGCTGGCAGCAGAACGGCAAGAGCTCTCCAAGGATCACTGCACAAGAGTGACAATGTTTGGAGAAGGATTGTCGGCCCCTGCCTTGCCCCCCCTCCATCACACTCTCCCCACCCACCAGAGGAATACAATAACCTTTCCAAGTATGAGATTTTTCCGTTAGTACATATCTTTTTCCTTCCAGGCCCTGCTCTGGAGGAGGCCTTGCCAGGGAGCTGGGGCACGGGGCAGGGCAGGGTCTGTGTCCCAAGCCCAGAGGAGGGGGTGTGTGGTGGCCTTGGGCTAAGGGGGATATAAGCACTGTCCCTTCTTACAGCACTGTAGCCACAGTGTCCAACAGCACGTGCCAGCACAGCGAGCCCTGCTGCTCTGCTCTGTGCCAGGGCTTCCTGTGCAGGTGACCAGGGCTTTGAGGTCCCCCGCTGCACACCAGTGCACACCAGGAGGTTCAGCCCTCAAAATCCCAACTTCCCAGGGGAGCCAGGTGGGAATGGGGCTGCATCCCAATGTGATCTCCTGGCTACGGCCTGCGGCCTGCACCGTTATCTTGGAGATGTGGAGATGTGGTTGGGAGGGCTCCTCTCTGTCCCTACTCCACATCCCAGCGCTGGGTGAGGGCACACAAAGCAGAGGGTCCCCAAAACCCCCCTTCCCTAGGAAGAGTTCTCCAGGACATGCTGGCCCTTGGCTCATCTGGCTCCAGTTTCCTGTGGCAGACCACCGTGCCTGACACCCACACAAGGCATCCCCTCGTGTCAACAGGAGGATGGGAAGCTGCAACACAAAAAGCACCTTATAGCTCTGACCAGGCACGTCCCCATCAGACTGCCTCCCTGCTCTTGCTTCTAGCCAGGACAAACCCTTGCTGCAGCAGCAAAATATAGCCAAGCACCTTCCCAGTCCCTCATGGTTGCCCACATCCCAGCCAGGGCCAGTACCTGCAGGCAGCAGGCATCATATGAGCAACGTGCTCCACGGCAAGCTGGCGGGGGCATGGAAGTGCAAACAGAACACAAATTCAGTTCTGATGGAGGGAGCTGCAATGTCTTTCCCACTGAGGTTATTTTTAAACTGTTTATCAAAGGCTCACTGCTCTTGGCAGAAGGGTGGGCTATTTTTGGACGCCTGCTTCACCTCTCCACGGAGATATGCTGGCAAAGGCTTGCCCTTCTTTTGCTGGCACCCTCAGACCTCCCATGGTCTCTGAGGTTTGCCCCGCTATGGTCACTGCTGTTTGCATCCTCACACGTTGAGGGACTTTTTAAGCAGGAGGTCTGAGCTCAGGCACAGCCTCATTTTAAGTCCTTGTTAGCAAAGCCCCTCATCCTCTCCTGCTGTCAGTGGTGACACCGCTGCTTGGGTATGGACAAAATACACACTTGCACTTCTGTTCTCCTTCAGGATTGGTGGAATTTGTCCTGAACTAAGCCTGGCACCCTGGAGCTTTGCATTCAAGTGTTTTTCTCTGCTATTGGCTTTCCCCTTGCTGCTGTCATGTCTCTTCATCCATCTAGAAAAGCAAGGCCATGTTTCCCTACTCCATGGGATTGCTGGGACAAGTAATTGGGACAAGATGACTGAAAACTCAACACTGTCCTCACAGGGAATCTTCTCTATGGATAAGTGAAGGACATGACAAGTTTCACTTGGGTGCAATATTGGCAAAGGTGGTCTGGTGAGGCAGGGTTCAAAGCAAGTGCAGGGAGGCAACAGGGGTGCATGGAAGTGCAGTAGCTGGGTGCTGGAATCGGTGAAAGCACAGACTGGAATGGGAATGCAAAGCAAGCCATCAGGCTCTGAGGTTAATAATAGGCTGTCTGAGTCTTGATTGTGTAAAAGAAAATCAGTCCTTAAAAGAAGCTCACTGGCAGAGTGCTTTGCCCTGACAGAATTATCCACAGGAGCCCAAACAAATGACTGGCCTCATTACCGACCCGCAGCCTCAAGCATGCCTTGAGACACGCTGGGCTCACATAAAGAAATCAACACTGTCCACACTGCCCCTGCAGTACCAGAGAAAAGGACTTGGAGAAGTTTCCCAAGAACATCAACAAATTCAGAGATTTCCTTTTGTTAGCGAAGCACAAACCTTCTGCTGAAGGAAGATTTTCTTCATCCAAATATGAATCTGGAGAGCCAAAGGTACATGCAGGCCAGGAGATTCTCCTCCAGGAATGAGTACAGAAGAAAGCCAGTGCTGGAATGTGCAAGGTTTGTACTCATTTGTGAGATCTGTGCTCAAAGAGAGCGGATGTGTCCTTTCTTACAGGAACTGACTGGATGAAAAGGTGAAAACCACTTACTCAGGCTGGTTAGAAAGCTTCAAGCTACACAAGCACACATAATTGTACTCCCCAGCCCTGAGAGCTAGTGGACAGACTTCTCTGAAATGAGAGACTGGCTCAGGCTAAGAGAAAATGAGGTGGGGCCCATTGTGATCTGTGACAGCCACCACCCAGTCAGCCTTGTGGCCCCACTGGTCACCATCTCCATGGGCAAGGTAGTCAGAGGGGACTGGAATTTATGCCAGACCAACAGCAAAGAGCTCAGGGGAAACATCCTCGGGGGAAAGAATCAAGGGACAAATGCCAGGGGAGAAACATGGGTGAGGGAAGGGAGATGCACCTCCACGCTGAGGACACAGAACTGTATCCAACAGCACCCACAAGTGCTGGAGTGTGTGTAAGACAGCTATGCCAGCACAAGGCAGTGCGTCTGGGAAAACAGGCATTCTGATTTCTAAGCAAGTCAGGAATAAAATGGGCAAGGTCACTAAGCAGCTCCTTCAAACACGCACCAGCAGAGGTGACAGCAGCATGTGGCTGGCTGTGGGGGCCAGAACTGTAAGCGTGGCCGGGGCAAGCTTCACAGAGAGCACATGCTCATGGAGTGAGTCCTGCTGCTGCACCGAGGCTGCTGGCACTACATGTATTGCTGGCATGAGGTCTCACTGAGGCAAGTTGCCCCCTGACATCTGTGGGCATGCTAGATGTGAGCAGACATTCCCATGGAGAGTGAAGGTGATGCCATGGGGTACAGTCAGAGAGACACATTCATCATGAGGGGATGCAAAGAAAAAAATCATACCCTTGACCTTTTCTCTTAGTAACAGGGGGAGACTGACTATGAACAGTAGGGTGATTGGGAAGTCTGGGACAGGGACCATGAGAACCTGAGCCTGCCTGGATGACGGATGAGTTCACTGTTGCCAGTCAGAGAACTCAGGAGGACAGAGCTTCTGGAAAGGGAACAAATGGAAGGCAAAAAAGAAAGAAAGAATGAAAGACTATCAATGTGTTGTTGCTGTAAGCAGGACTCACAGGTTAATAAAAGCAAAACTCATAGATTGCTGTCAAACCTTGAGTCAGCGTCCACTTGGTTGCCTTCTGCCCTGGGTCACCTACAAAAAAGAGATTGAGAAAAATGCATCAGAGGACTTTGCACAGTACTGTGGCCAAGCATCTTCCATAGTACCTTTGCCTTTCTGGGGTCATGACAATACAGGAGTAGATTTCCCTGATATCAGTGCAAAGAATTCAGGCTTGAAAAACTGGAGGAAGAGAACTTGGTGCAAGGTGGAAAAGAAACAGGGATCTGAAGGAACAGTGGGGAGAGGGACCATCATCCTGGACATCACAAGGAACACTAAAAAACACAAATGCAAGCAACCCCTGCACACTACTAATGTCCACAAGGGTCCTGGTATGTCCCTTTTAATCCTCCATCCATCATTTGAGTTGACAACATATAGGCCCAGCATAGAGGCCCCTTCATCTGACCGTGTTTCTGTCACAGAGCTCCTCAGCCACCACTGTGTTTTGTACTGGGTCAGCCACCTATCCCAAAATCTGGGCCAGGCCACCCATAGAGCACAGGGCTCTGTGTATCTCAGCAAGACCCTGATGTGACGCAGGGAAGGAGGGATAGCAATGACTTAGTCCCTGTTGGCAGAAGCCCAGGGGTCCCAGCCCCACCTGGCAGCAGAAAGCTCCTGCTTTGGGCAGCGGGAGCCGGGACAAAGACACACTCGTAGGCACAGCAGCTGCTTGGAGCATGCTGCCCCCCCATGAGGGACATGCTCCCCGCCTGGCACAGAGACCGTCCGCTCCTCCTTTGTGGCGTGAAACAAAGAGCAGAAGGAGGGAAGGAAGTGACTTCTCTGGAAGCAATTTTGGTGGTGGGATGAGCACCCATCTCTTTCCAAACAGACCAAGCACTGATGACCCGGCCCTTCTCCCATCCCCTACTGCCTCCCATTCACTGCTGGCATTGCCTCTTTCTGTGCCCTCCGCCTCTCCTTATGCAACAGGGCGAGTGGGAAAAAAAAAAGAAGCAAAAAGAAAGCCAGAGCGAGGGAGGGAGGAAGCCGATGGGGCACTGGCTGGCAGGCAGACAAGGAGCGCGGCAGGGGCGGCTGGGAGCCCGGGACACGCGGCCTCTGCCAGGCCCTTCTGGGCTGCGGGCATGTACGTGCGGTCAGCAACGTGCGCGCCAGGGCGAGCGGGGCCGGGCACACTCGCAGCTGTGCCGAGCACCCGGGCTGAGCCGGGCCAGGCTGGGCTGGGCTGGGCTCCCTGCACCAGCCCCATCCCTGGCGGGCAGCTGGGCAGCCGGGGGGCGNGGGACAGGCTGCTTGTCCCCGGCCAGCCTCAAGGACGGAACCTGCCACGTCGCACATCCCCGCCGCTGCCATCCAGCTGCTCACAAGCTTCCCAGCGGGCAGGTATGTGGTTCTGTCTCACCAGCCGGCGAGCCAGTTTTGACCTAAGAGAAATTGTGACCTCCGCTGTCCCAAGGCCACACGCCTCCTCCCGCTGGCCCGTGTGCGATGCCGTGCCGGGGAACACGCTGCAGCTGCTGCTGCTCCCTTCTGCTTGTGTCAGCAGTTTCAGAGCGGCTCCCAGCCCGGCACGGCTCCCACAGAGCACCAAACCTCCCTCTCTCCCTCCCCTCAACCCCCTGCATCCTGGCCACCTCCTGCACCCCTCATTGGGAGCATCCTGCCCTGCTCCCACTTCTCACCCACCAATTCAGGAGCAAAAGGAAGTCTCACTTGTACCCCTCACTCAAAAATGCCTCCCCAAATCACCCAACATTCATATTTCACACTCACACACAATTTCCCCTATATTTACAAGCAGAGGGGAAGGGAAGGGAAGGGAAGGGAAGGGAAGGGAAGGGAAGGGAAGGGAAGGGAAGCATTTCAGAACACATGGTTTCTTCGTGTGCACCTCTGTGCATTATGTCACAGGCCAACTGGGAGTTAAGTCTTAGTCTCCTTCTTTTCCTCATGTCCTGAAAATGAATGAGGTTTCAGGATATTTTGGAGATGGTCGGTGTGCTGCACTCCTGAGTCAGCAGCTGTCAGTAACAGTCCCACACATGTGAGTGACACCGTTGAGGTAGGAAAGTCCCTGGAATATCACACACTGGACAACAGGCACGTAGAGACTTGCTTACTCAAACCCACCTTTGGCACGACTAGAAATATACCAACACCACAACCAAGGCGTCCCCACATCCTGGAGAGCACGTAGCACTTCTGCTCTCCGGGGAGGTGGCAACAGTGTAGCTAAGGAGGGATAGAGCAGCTCCCGTGGGTCACGACTCTGCTGCCAGCGCCTCTCAGCCGTGTTTCTCTGCCATTCACATCTCCATCTGCACGCTTCTAGGATATCCAGCCCAAACAACTGCTCCTCAGAGGGGACGGGTTTCAGCAACTGAGATCCTCTGGGAAAGATACTCATCTGGCAGCAGAAAAAACCAAGGGGAAGCAGTAGAATATGGGCTTGCGGGTAGCTGGTGCCTTTTCAGGGTACTGAGATGGTCCTGGGCAGCAAGTTACCTCCCTTGCTGGGTGTCACTTGCAGACCAGCCCAGAGGGCATTGTCACAGATCCCTGGCTCTTTGCAGGGCAAACACAAAAAAGACTGTGGGCAGGGGGAGGCAAATGCCATGGGTAGGCAGGAACATCAGCTTCTAAGCTCACATCAGACGTGCTTGTAAGTATTTTATTCATTTCTCAGTTACTCGCTGTAGAAGGCTACTACCCAGCCTCTGGCTATCAGTGAGCAGAAGCATTTAAAGACCATTATGTGTCTAAGCAGGCCTGACATGTAACAACTGCTGCATGAAGGCAGTGCTTTTCAACCCTGCATCCTCATTGTGGCTTTCTAGCCCAGCCCCAAGGCCCTGGCTCTGCCCCTGCCCCTCACCCCTGCCCTGAAGCACGCCTGACTGCCACCTAGCACGTCATGTACACATCAGATTTATAATTCATACTTCCAGTCACGGCAAAGTAGGGGGTGCCAAATAATAAACCAGGTTTCTCAAAGCAGATGAGTAATTACGTGTCCATAAAACTGGAAAAAGCTAGATTGGCAATGGGCTGCCACCACATTCCCTTCAATGGAGGCAAATGAGGCAGATCTAATCACATCCTTCGTTCACTGCATCCTGCAAATTGCCTTTGCAGTGCTTAGTGAGGAAGCATGAGCCTTTGATCCAGGTAGCCCAAACACAGCAGCTAAGATGGATGGATAGGCAAACAAGGCCCAAGCTCCTGGGTCCAAATGAGCTCTGGAGAGCTCTCCAAATGTGTGGGCTGTTCAATTCTGCTCATCTAGTGGAAAGGCATCTTAGCATGTTGGCCAAGGCATGGCAAGGTCCAACATAAGCATGTTGGACTTCATTTCAGACCACCAGGCACTGTGCTGGGGTGACATGGCAAGCCCTCTGCCACCAGGGAAGCAAGGAGGTCACTGGGAAGAGGAAGAAGAGGGGCCAAGAAGTAGCAGATGGAAGCTGGGATGAGTAGAAAGAACATACGAAAAGTATAGGAAGTGGTGTGGTCAGATAAAGGAAGGAAAGAAAGGAGAAGACAAATTAAGGGATAAACTGAAAGGACCAGAAGGGAAGAGGCTATTCAAAGGGAATTACAGGGGTTGTTTAAACTGAGAACTATCTGGAACAGAGACTGCCTCCACGGTTGCCCAACGTCTAGGCCTGGATCCCAAATGAGCAACAAATTAACAGATGTGCGAATTCAAAACAGATCTTAGAAGGGAGATGAAAGGGTGGGAATTACCAACATTCAGAAAACTGGTGGAAACATCCAGACCCAGAGAGGCAAATATAGAAATAAGCTGGAAATTGCAAATACAGCCAGGTGTCTGCACTGAAATCCCTAACACATGGGGGATAAGCAAGGGAAATGATGAAGCTGAGCTGGCACATGGGGAAACAACCTGGCCCTGCCACGTGCCACCAGCACTGCTTCAGAGGAGCTTAGCACTGGAGCACTCCATCAGGGAAATGTCACTCTGGAAATAGCCTAGTTGGTGGTGAGATCATTCATTCTTCTCAGCTGGAAACCTGACCCTGTTGCCAAACTCCTTTTCCAGGCTAGAAGCTGATGCTCATGGAAAACTTTGGCCCTGAGGCCCAGAGATCGTAAGCCAGCGCTCAGCACCCCGGCAGCCTGCACAGCCATCTCAGAAGTGTCTCTGGCCACGCTGCAGCTGGGTCAGTGGCTCAGCTGGGGAAGATGAGCACAGCCAGCAAGATGTGGTGGCAAGTCACACTCCACACACTGTCACCAGCTTCCAGGCAGCCACGGGCTGGCTAAATTTGGGTTGGCATGGAGTACTCATTGCATGATCCTCAAAGAGATTTTACAGAGGCAAAAACCCGGCAGGAAGCAGCAACGGTGTACGAGGGCTCAAATACCTGATTTGATATTAGGTCCCCTAGCTGCTATTAAAGGGAGTTAATGTCTCCTGGATCTCTGGCAGCAGGAGGAGACACGTTTTTAGAAGCCTTTTCTGCTCCAAAGATCACATGAATGAGTGTGGATATGTCAAACTCTTTCAGTCATGGCTTTTGTCACGAAGTCATGACTCTGCCAAACCATCATCCTGCATCTGAGGTTTTGGGAAACTTACACCGTGCCATGCCAGGAAAGTGAGCCATTGCATTGGCAGGGCACTCCCCCCAGCCAGCTCTGGCTACCTGCTGTCCGTGCTGCTTCAGCTGCTTTTCCATAAGCAGTTGGCCCAAATCCAAAGAAAACAGCAGCAGTGGAGCCATGTCAGTGCAAATGTCTGTGGGAAAACCAGGCCTGCTGCAGGCAAGCAGCCTTCATGGAGCTCAGGGGGAGGCTGGGCATGCTCCAGGCCCTGTGCCTAATATTTGCCGTGACACCCAGATAATATTTGTATGTGGCTGGCAGGTGCTCACCTCGCTTTGGCTGGGGCAGCGTTTGGCTGTGTGGTGAAGGTGTGAATTATACCCTGTTTCAGGCACCGCGGAGCAGTGATGGATAGCCAGGGGAGCAGGCACCTACCCTGCCTCCAGCTGGGGTTGCAGGCAAACTCTTGCAAAAAGCAAAAAGCACTGCAAAAAGCACTGGCCTGGGGCCCAGCCACTTTGGTCTCAGCACACCAGGGAGAACCAAGAGACAGTAGTCTGAAGGAGGAGCTGAATTTGGAGAGTCAGACGCACATCATTTGGGACACTGGAGCGAACTGAAATGCCAGGTGTCCGGATGGAACGGTGGCGAGCGTCCCTGCTCCGGCCGGCAGTGAATAACCATTAGCCGGGGCGCCTACAAATGCTGCTGCCTGCGGGCAGACGTGATTGCAGGCACAGCCTCGGCTCCCGCGCTTGTGGGAACCTGGCGGAAACCCTCCCGGCTTCCCCTGGTCTCGGCTCAGCTGCGCTGGGAGATTTGCATTGGCAGTGGGGTGGCGGGGAAGCTCGCCCGCCCCTCGCCCGCATGCTGCCAGCGTCCTGCCAGTGCCGGCAGCCTTTCGCCTCTGTGAACTTTTTGTCTCTTGTGTGAAAGGGGAGTGTTTATCAAAGGAATCGTTCAAACAATTTAAATGCATCTTAATTAGAAGTGGGCAAATGGCACAAGGAGCCATACAAGGAGCAACACCTTTAGCTTGGAAGTACACCTTTGCCCATGCACTCCTCTCTTGCCTATAGACATCCCTCCCTTCCATCACAGGTCCCTGGGAAGCTCAGCTGGCTAAGTACCTTGATCCACCCTGGCAGCCTGCAGTGTCCCCACAGCTCCACGCTGCCCCCAGCCCAGCTGCACGTTACAATACACACGGCTGGGTCAGTGCCCCCTCCATCCCCTCTCCCAGCCTCCCACTGCTCTCCAAGCCCGAGGACCCTGCACCCTTCCTGCCCCCTCCCTGCAACCCCTCGCTCCTGACCCTGGTGTCACCTATAGCTGCAGCAGCTATTCAGCTTATATCCATGACTAAAAGAAGAATCCTCTGTAAAGCAGCAGAAAAGCCCTGGCTGTACAATGTGCGCAGAGTGAAAAGGGAAGGCTGTTAACACCACTTGGAAAGGGGCCTGCATTTGACAACAAACACAGCCAAGTTTCGAGCTCCTTGCTAATTAGTCTATTAGCTGTATGAGCAGAGAAAGCCTCTCACCATCCAGTGCCACTCCACTCTCGCGCTTCAGCCCTGTCACCTCAGGAATCCCGTGCTCCATCTCCGTGGTCCGGTGCTACGTAGGCATCACACCAGTAGCTGGCCACTCGCCTGTGTCTGCACAGAGAAGCCAGCCAGAGATGGCTCCTCGCTGCCGACCTTCTCCAAGGGACAAAAGCTGCTTAAGGAATGGAGCCAAAGTCGCAGGTGCTGCTGGGATGCCAGGCTGTGGAAGAAGAGAGCACCCCGCAGTAACCCACAGACCCCCAAGTCTGCCGGATGGACGCCCCCAGCCCCATGGTGCTGGCAGGAGCCACTGGGAACAGCCCTGTGAAGGTGGTGCTGGGGAGAACCCATCCTCCTGCCAAGCAGCACACCTCCCAGTCACACCCCTGTGCCTGCAGAGCCATTAGTCCAGGGAAGATGTTGCTCCCTGGGGCATATCCGAGCAGGGAGCAAGCAAAACCATTGTTATTCACCCTGGCACATGAACCCATACATCTCTGCACCTTCAGCCTTTCAGTAGCTTTCTGGCAACCCAGCCAACCACTCCAGCAGAGAGAGGTTCCCAGTGCATCAGCAGCAGCCAGGGAGCATCCATCCATCCATCCATCCATCCATCCATCCATCCATCCATCCATCCATCCATCCATCCATCCATCCGTCCGTCCGTCCAGGGATGGGTTAAACAGCCTGTACCCCACCCTTGAGGCCAGCCTGGGTTTCCAGGCATGGAAGGGAGTGGCCTACAGCTGGGGATGATTACTGGGCAGCCATAAGGAGGGTGGAGGCTTTCCTCCCACACTGATCAGAGGAGCTTTGCAACTGTATGCCCTGGAGCCAACGGATGAGGTCCAGGGCTTGTTTACCACCTTCTGCAAAACAGGGGAATTTTGTCCACACCGAGGAGAACATCAGCAAGTCCCACCATGAAGTGAGGTGCTATGTGCTCCCCAGACAAGGGCACCACTTGGTGACCACCCAGTCTGCTTTGGTTGACTTCTCCAAATCAGAAGGCCCTGATCTGGCTGGCCTGCCTTGGGATATTTATTCATCTAATATTCTCCCGACCAGGAGGCAAGAGGGGATATTGTGTTCCTTAACCTTTTACTCGTGCTAACAGAGCCCACTGACAAGTCATGGGAATAGATACACTTCTGCTATTTCCTGAAAATATGGAGCAGCAAAATATCTGATTCTGTCCTGCGCTGTGCAGGACTTGCAGGAATCTAGGGAAAAGGACAGGCAGCCTTTCTGACTTGAACACAGTGTAAAACCTCCAGACGCTGAGTGCTCTCTACTCATACTGTCCAAAAGACTTGGAGAAATTTAGCAAAATCCTAAGGGATGAACTAATAGCAGAGGAACTAAGCACCAGCCATTTTGTCGTGGGGATGGCGTGTTGCCTGGACATCCACAGATGAATGGAAACCCACATGCCAAGGGATGCCGGAAGCACAGCCTTTTCCTTGGAACGACAGGGAGCTCCACATGAAAAATGTATGACTCAGTCTCCTAAGCACCACAGTCAGACAGGGAGGGGAGAAAGTTGTGGTACTCCTCCAAGCTCAGCCCCTGGAACAAATTTGCCAGACACAAAAATGAAATGCTATGAGATATTTGGCTAGTGTGGCTGTTTCCCTGCTTCATGCCCTCAAGCAGCAAAGCCTTGTTGGCTGGCAGAAATCAACAGTGTAGACACCATCTACTTGGTTTCCAAAGAAAGCCAGCAACGTCTGGAGGGCCAGTCAGAGCTTCTGAGGGTTGAATGGATGTGTATCTCTTCATCCAGCAGAACTGAACCAACTGCTGGGGAAGTTTAATCTTGGCTAAGCAGGACCTCCAGAGAAGGTACTTTCCAAGGTCTAGTTTGTACTATCCACTGCGACCCGCTTCTCCTCCCTTCCAAGCATAGGGGATTTTGTAATCTCTGCAGGATGGCCTTATCAAATACTCTTGAGCTGCAATATAACATCTTGGAGGAAACTATTCCCCTTGATTTCATCCTGCACATTACACAAGGGTGATTCAGCCAAGGAGTTTGGAGGAATTATTTATTTATGGGTCATGAGATCACTGACGTCGCTTTTCTGTGAAATCACTGAGAAGCACAAAAGAGATCATTGGCCTCAGGTCCTTGAAAATCACCTAAACCTGTGGGGAATGTCTCTGCTGCAGACCTCATCTGCTCTTGACAGATGTTTATACCACAGTGACCTCTCTCATCTCAGAGCTGTAATCCAGATCACGGTCAGCTTGATCACTGCAAATGTGCCTCCATTACACTAATGTTTGGTGGGTTGGCTTTTCTGTGTCAGCGAGTTTTAGGGTCTAGCTTTTCCATGCAGACTCCACCAGCCTCTGTGAACATGCTCACCCTCTAGCAGAGGCACCCACTGCTTGAGCCAGCTTTTACAGAGCATCTGAGTTTGAAGGAGTGGTTTGCACACTTCAGCACCAGGCTGAACTAGCACAGATAGAAGATGATTCCCCATGCAGACAATGGCAACAAGTGTGAAAAGGAAGGTGGCTCAGGTCTGCTCTGAACAGCCTTTTGCAGAAGTCTGGCATGGCTCTGAAGGACTCCTGTGGGTTCATCTCCACACTGAATCCCTGGAGGACACAGCAGCTTCATTGTGCTCTCCTCCTGAAGGGCTGCTGTGAGGTCTAGTGGAGACTGAGCCCCCCTTCTCCTGCTATCATGAAACCTCATTCAAAGACTGCTGTTTACATTTGCAGCTTACCTTCCATTAGTGCTTTAACTTCAGTCACCACAAAGGGTAGGCTTCTTCCATCTCCTCTCTAGATCTTCACTTGCTATCTACTCAGCACCGAATGAGGGACCTGTTCAGGAAGTCTTCCCACCTGATTCTTGTACACAGGAATGATGTAACAGGTCTTTCTGGTTGACTGCAAATTTAGGAGCCTCCAAAGTGCAACTAAACCACTGCATTTCCCATGAAGAAGCGATAGCAGCCTGCTATGCTCTGTCAGCTCAGGGGCAGGTCTGTCTGAACAGCAGGTTAAGCTTCCTTTAGGCTTCCTGGTGTTGTGCCATGTATCCTGCAAGGCTATCCATTTTTTGAAACAGAGACTATAGTGTGGTGTCTAGAACACATGGCAACGTGGGAGAATCACTGTTATGTCCTTGTCACCCTGCAAAGACCATGTGTGCCTTACCATGTAATGGTGTATGATCTAAAACAGGGCACCTGAGACATCATCTAGCTGTATCTCTGCCAAGGACAGATACCACTCTCCAAGCAGGCCTGACAAGTATTTGTAGCATCTTAGTTTTGGAAATTTCTCAAGAAGGAGATTATGTCATTGGAGTTGGAGCTTCTGGTTGGAGGCCTGTCACTAGTGGTGTCCCCCAAGGTTCAATCCTGGGCCCAGTATTGTTTAACTTACCCTTGCATGGAGAAGCAGACGCCTCCTCAGCAAGTTCAGTGACGACACAAAGCTGGGGAGAGAAACCGATACCCCAGCGAGCTGTGCAGCCCTTCAGAAGAACCCGGACAGCCTGGAGAGAGGGTCAGAGGGGAACTGTCTGAAATTCAAAAAGGGCAAATGCAGGGTGCTGCACCTGGGGAAGAATAACTCCAGGCACCAGCACAGGCTGGAGGTTGACCTGCTGAGGAGCAGCTCTGTGGAGAAGGCCCTGAGGGTCCTGGTGGACAACAAGCCATCCATGAGCCAGCAGTGTGTCACTGTGGCCAAGAAGGCCAACGGTATCTAGGGGTGCATTAGGAAAAGCATTGCCAGCAGCTCAAGGGAGGTGATCCTGCCCCTCTGCCCAGCCCTGCTGAGGTGCACTTGGAGTGCTGTGTGTTCTGGGCTCCTCAGGACAAGAGAGACATGTAGCTCTTGGAGTGGAGGGTAAAAAAATGACTGAGGGATTGGAGCAACCTTCTTACAAGGAAAGGCTGAGCGAGCTGGGCCTGTTCAGCCTTGAGAAGAGGCACTGAGAGGAAACCTCATCAGTGTCTGTGAGTATCTAAAGGAGGGGTGCCAAGAGGATATTTCCAGGCTCTGCTTGGTGGTGTTAAGCGATAGGACAGGAGGCAACAGGCAGAAACTGATGCACAGGGAGTTCCACCTGAATATGAGGAAGAACTTCTTTACTGTGTGGATGACCCAGCACTGGAACAGACTGCCACAACAGAGAGGTTGTGGAGTCTCCCTCACTGGAGATATTGCAGAACTGTCTGGATACAGTCAGTGCCAATCCTGTGCCATGCCACAATCCTGTGCCATGTGTTCTGGGATGACCGTGCATGAGCAGAGAGGTTGGGCCAGGTGACCCACTGTGTCTCTTCCAACCTGACCCATTCTGTGATTGTGGGATTGTGTGGTCTCCACAAAGCACTGTGTCTTAAGAGAACAGGAACCTTTAAGAAGATGAAAAGTTTTTCTGGATGTCTAATCTTGTCTAACCTCCTGAAGAGGAAGAACAACTTGTCTGGTTTCTTTCTTGGACATCTTTTACAAATCTGAAGGTTGACACGTTCTTCCCTTTCCTCCTCTCATAAGTAGACTAAACAAATTAAGTTCTTTGAAACTTCACTCATAGGTCATGGTTACTAGGCTGCTGATCATCTTCCATGGACTCTGATAGGTGTAAGCTTTCCTTGAACTATATTGCCTAAACTGAATATATCCAAAAAGTATGAGGCTTTCCTAATACTTCATAAAGTGGAATGATTGGAGCATGCCTGATGCCTGTGGCACTTTTGTTTATATAGCCTAGCAGCAACCTTTGTTTTCTTCACATCTGTGTGTCATCAAGTTAGTCAGCACTGGTACCCATCACCTCGATGATATCCATGTCCTTTTCTGAAGGCCTTGTTGCCCCCTTGTATATGCATACAGCAAATTATCCTGCTGTGTGTGGCTTGAATTTGCTCCTATTAACTGCTTCCTGTTTATATCCATTTCACCAGTGTCACACCCTGCCTGAACTCCCATCCTGAACTCCAAAGTGCCTGCAACCACCACATGGCAAATCAATGTCAGCAAAAAACTCAACATGAGCCAGCACTGTGTGCTCACAACCCAGAAGGCCAATGGAATCCTGGTTTGCATCCAAAGCAGCGTGGCCAGCAGGGCAAGGGAGGGGATTCTGCCCCGCTGCTCTGCTCTGGTGAGAGCCCACCTGCAGTGTTGCACCCAGCTCTGGGGTCCTCAGCACAGGAAGGACATGGACCTGTTGGAACAACTCCAGATGTGGCCCATAAAGTTGATAAGAGGACCAGAGCACCTTCCCAACAAAGACAGGCAGGGGAATGGGAGGCTGCTCAGCTTGGTGAAGAGAAGGCTGCTTGGAGACCTTACAGGAGGCTTCCAGTATCTGAAGAGGGCCTACAGGACAGCTGAACAGGGACTCTTCGTCAGGAACTGTAGTGATAGGACAATAAGTAATGGCTACAAACTGAAAGAGAGGAAATTTAGGTTAGATATTAGGAAGAAATTCTTTACTGTGAGTGTGGTGAGACACTGGAACAAGTTGCCTGGGGAGACTGGATGCCCCAACCAGTGTTCAAAGCCAGGCTAGGTAAGGCCTTGAGCAACCTGGCGTAGTGGGAGGTGTCCCCGCCCATGGCAGGCGGGGTTGGGACTAGGTGATCTTTAAGCCACTTCAACTCCTTAACGTTCCATGATTCTGTGGAATGCAATACACATCTTTGAAACCAACAACCAGAATGATCATTCACCTTAATTTCAGCATTAGAGCCAGGACACATCTTGCTCATCTCCTCCAACCCTATTGTACAAGAAAATTAGGCTGTTGCCAAACCCATACTGACTCTTACCTTGCTCAGCCTTACAAATAGAGTATCTGTTCCAGGGCCCTTGCTGCTGCTGAAGGCAGCCTGAAAGTTCTGAAGTCCTGTGACTCCATTTCCTTTACTCCTTTAAAAACAGGTACTATCCTTCTGCCTTTATTCCCAAGCCATCTGGAACCTCACCCCTTCTTCTTAAGATAATTATTACCACATTTAAAACTGTTTCAGTCAGGATTTCTGCAGGGCCAAGTAATCTGAAAGGAAGGGAGACACATCTGAGGTCACTGACAGAAGGATGAGGGAACCAGTGACTCTGCCCCATCTGTGGGGCACATGGCTCCAATCTCTCTGCCTGGTTCAGAGAGCCTGCAGGTGCACGTCCAGCACCTCCTGTGGCACAAGAAGTGGACGTGAGCCTGCAGACAGCATCCTGCAGCATCTGGCCTGTTTACATAGCAGGGAGCTTTTGTTAACATCAGGAGGTTAGCCAATGAAGGGAAATTTTACAATTACACCACTCAGCTTCGTTGACTCAAAAGGAAGAGTTAACTTCAAGGCTCCACGTAGCCAGGCTCACGTAGTCCAGCCAGCTGCACAATGAGACATTTCAGCTCAAGGCTGGGAGTCTGCGGGATGGATGCAAGACATTCACACGGGGCAGATAGCAGCTCTCACTAGGCAGCTGGCAAACGGGCAGCTCCCAGGAGCCAGAGAGCGCCCTGGGAAAGGGGCAGGCAGAGCACGGAACAAAGGCTGCCGAGTGGCTGCGGGTGCGATGCTGATCAGCATCCTCTCCATCAGGCTGGAGCTGGCAGCTGCCTCTGGGCACCCTGGATGAGTGGGCCACTGAGTTCCCAGGCCCCTTGAGGGACGCAACAGCAGTTTCACAAAGTGTCGCTCTGCGCATCAGTGAAGGGGCCGCCCCGGCGTTGCCCCCCTCTCCCACCACGCTGTTTTTCATTTCTTTTCCTAGACAGCACAGGCCCAAGCTTTTGGAGAACCTTTCTGCCCTGTCCCCTTACCTTTAGCCACGAATGAATTTATTCTTTGCCCTGTTTTTGGTCCAGCAGTTTTCCCAGCCGAGCCGCGAGCGAGGCAGGCGGAGGGAAACACGACACCCAGCTCTCTCTCACTCTCTCACTTCTCCGCTGCCCGCCGCAGAGCCAGGCAGCCCTGCACACGATCAATTACAGGGGACGGAAATGCCCCGTGCCCAATATCCGGTGGGGCTGAGTGATGACAGCTCACTAATCATTTCCAGAATTTGTGATTGCAATTAGAGGGCTGGGTTAGCCTTCGGTAAGTGTGGGAAGGGCAGCTGGGGGAAGGGAGTGGCCCACGTTTAAGTAGGGAAGAGACAAAGCTGTGCAGAATATTGCTGTGCTGCTGCAGGGATTCAAGCTGAGAGGTGATTTATGAGTTTGTAGGACAGAGATAGATGTCCTGTGGGACATCTCATGATAGTGAGTGGTTATAACTTCTCTGGCCATCAGTCTCCCTTCCCACCCATCGCACATAGCACCTGCACTTCCAACAGCTGCATGGTCCCTCTCCACTGTCTTAAGGTCTTAGGAGGAAGTAGGTCCCGCCTCCATCCTGCCAGCCCTACCAGGTGATCAGTTCTGCCTGCTGGCCTGCTTTCCCAACAACACTTGCACGCTCCTTCACTTTTCGCTTGCTTGTTTCCGGGAGAAGCTTCCCACATATCTTCTCCAGATCTCTTTTTCCACCTTGGCGCTGGGGAGTATAGACAGAGATCAGCTACTTGCTTTATCCCAGCTGTGAACCTGTGTCACTGAATTTCCTGGTCTTCCCCATATCCCTGGTGGCTGGTGCCAGGGTTGTTGTTTGGCTGCCTGCTCTGGGAGAAGTGCGTTCTTGGAAGGAGCCATCTTCTATAGTTTTGTGTCTCAGCAGGACCCAGCAGCACCCCAGCAGCTGCTTGCACAAAGAGTGTTTGGTCAAAAATCAGCTCCTGCGCTCCAGACCCAAGGTATGGCCCCCAGGATACCAAAAGAAAAAAAGCCTTTCGTTATTATCTACATCACATGAGATGATCACTCCAGAAGAGAAGCAAGGTTGCTGACCTGGCTTGTTGCTCTGAAGCCCCTCATCCCAAAGCAGCCCCACAATGGTCTCTAGGACGTTGCCCTTTCTAAGAACAGACCTCTTTTCCCCTGGGAACAGGGCAGTGCCCAAATTTTCTCCCATGCTCCTTTTAGGGGCTTCATACATTTTTGTCTGAAGGTACAGGTCTGGTCTATAAGGNCCCGGTCTTTCCATCTATCCCCAGTCTGGGCCCCAGCTATGAAGCTCGTCTGAAGGGAGGCTAGTGGCAAAGTCCTGTGGAGACAAGCTGGAGAGAGCTGTGGAAATGAAAGCCAACAAGAGGGTGGGACGCCTGGAGGGCTGCAAAGAAACTTTTAAGTGATTGTTTCAGAGGAAGAAGAGATTGGGCTGTGGAATGGAAATTAATGAGCTGTCTGCAGCACATGTGTAGGACAGGCAGGAATCCTTGGGACACTCCTGGAGCCGGGCGGCCAGCTCCTGCAAGAGCAACATCCAATGTAACACCCTTGCGTCCATGCTACACACAGACCTTTGGCAGCATTTCTATTTTGGGATGAGCCTCACTGCCTGATTTCCAGATAAGGATTTTACTGTGATTACTTGCTCCCAGTTTCAAATCACTGCAGATGTAACATGTTTCCAAGCTTCAGGTGGCCACTTTTCCCCAACTGTTGCAGGGAGGGCTGGGACATCCTTTAGCAGAGTTCATCAGAGCAGGAAATCTTCCCTTCGTAGCCTGTGAAACACTGTTTTACAACCTTTTGCAGACCCTGCCTGCCCCAGCTGGGCAAGGAGAATGTTTGCAAAGAGCCTGGGATGAAATCACAGTCTGGGAGGTCTCTTATTCCTCCTTGCAGCCTCGGAGTCGAGCTCCGTGCTTTGCTCAGATCCACTTTATTATTCCTGTTGTTTGATGTGAAATCTCCATCCTGAGTTCAGGGCTTGAGATAGATACAATTAACAGGTTTCATCTAGTAACTGAGATAAAGGGGGATGTCTGCTGGATGCCAGGCCAAGCCCTGCCCGCGATCATGCCAACACACACTTCTGGGAGAGAAAACATGTATCAGGGGTGTGAATTAATTACCCAGGCTCATTTATCACCACCTCTCATTTATCCCTGCCTCTCAGGGAGACTCGCTTCCTATCTCAGTGCCAGGCTGCATGTACAGGAGCAGGGCTCTGGCTAAGGCTTGCCTAGGAATCCCAGGCAGCATGCTCCCATCTCCACACCCTGGCTGCTCCCTCCTGAGCCTGGCAGGCAGGGCAGAGGTGTGGGGCAAGCCAGGAAGGAGGGTGGCAGCAGCCCACTTGTGCTTTTTCACCTGCTCCTGTGGGCCTTGCTCCTAACTGGTGCCAGCTCCTTGCAGGTGACCATCTGGGATGCAAGTCATTGGCCACGGGCCGAGCAGACCTGGGGATGCTGCAGTGCTGGGGCAGTGCTGCATCGCTTCCAGAAGGGGATGGTGTGCGTGGAGGGCCTGGGTGACAGTGTGGTCTTGGCAGCTGTTGTCGGGGAGAGAGGATCCAGATCAGCCCTTCTCAGATGAAGAGTAAAGCAAGGAGAGACCGCAGAAACCAAGGTGTGGCATTGGGCAAGGCCTGCAGTTGCATTCTGAGGCACAGGGATGCATGGAAACAGAGACATGCTTTCTCTGCTCTGACTGCCTCACACTGAGGGAAGGTTTCTCCTTCCAAAGCCTTTAGGCCCACTTCAGTACACCCCTGAGCTCACAACAGAACCGGCTGCTCGAACGAACAAGACTATACCTCTCCAAAAATGGAGGTGGTGGGGAGGAAGAGAAGACAGTCCTACTGCACTGCAGGGTTCCTCCCTCAAGCAGCCCCATCTCCTGGGTCCTCCCTTGGCTCCTGATGGGCTGCATCTCCTGTCACCCCACGGTCTCCTCCTTCACCATTGGCCACCAAGAGCTGAGTCTATTGGTGTTGTTTGTGTCAGCCAGTCTAAAGCTGATCCGGCAAGGGATGTTACTGAGGAGCTAGCCACAAAGAAGACTCTGTACCACTGCCCAAAGATTCCCCATATGCTTTAAGAGCAAAATCCCTTTGGCTTGTAAGGAAGACACAGACAAGCTTGTAAGCTTGTTCAGCAGATAGCCCCCTGTGCTCACCCTCCAAGCACCCCACCAAGGGGCTAAGTCAGTACCAAAACAAGGAAAATCTAGTATGTCCCCAATGTCTAAAGAGCCCCACAGCCTTCTGAAAGCCCTCATGCTCTGCATGCCCTACAAACTTGTGCAAGCACTGGCCACACTGGGCCTGCAGCTCGCAGAAGAGGGCTCGGTTCTTAAGGAGAACTTGGACAGTGTTAAAATTTGAGGACCAGGCTTGGATGTAAAGTAATCAATGGAAGAGAGAAAGTTTGTAACCAGCTCAGAGAAGGAAGCTGTGGGAGGACAGGGAGTGTGCTCCAAGGGATGTCATGGTGCAAGATCTGCACAGACACAGCAATTCCTCTATGCAGTGAGCTTTTGGAAGGGGATTCAAACATGAGTCCTGATGTTAACATGAGTCAAACAAGTACTTAGAGGAAGGAAATGGTGTAGAGGACAAACATCAGCCAGATAAGTGGAGAAACAGGCCACCACCTCCTCTCCTGAAACACTGCTCTGGCCCTCACCTAACCACAGGCATCTGCAAGAGGAGCAGCAGCATCTCCTAGGGGAAAGGATTTGCTCCAACTGCCCAGCTCAGATGAATAGAAATGGAGGAGCCCCCTGACACTCTGGCTAATAAATTATAGCGGCAGCCTAGGTACCTAACTTGGGAACATGTTCTAAAACACCCTGCCCACCACACGTCCCTTGCCCTGCAGTGACATCTGTCTGTGTACTCAGCACAGCCACAGCAGGCAGCCCTGATAGTTTGCAGTACGAGGCACAGAGACAAGCACAGGGACTGCAGCAAGCTTGTGAGCTGCCCAGTGCAAAAATTCCCTCTAAGAATTTACTGCAAATTTCTTGACTCCTTTTGCATCTCCCCCAAACACACAGCAGGGTACTGATGGGGAGGATGGATCTTGGGCTCGTAGGACATTTGTCCCAGAGAGCATATGTGCTGTCCTTGCAAATGGCATAGCATGCTGCAAAGGACTCTCTATCAGTCCTGAAGGATGAACCCAATCTAGCATTAAATCCAGCTGGCTTGAGTGCCAAGAGCAACAAAGCTCTGGTCCCACAGACTTCAATATGAGTCATTTACCCCCAGCATGGAGCCTGGACCATGTCCTTGTGGTGACTAACTATTGGCATCGCTAGCTCAGAGGCATCTATATATGTTCTGTACCTGCCCAGCTGCTGTCTTTTCCTAGAGAAAAGTCATCCCTCACACAAACAGCCCTTGGGCTCTGCCACCAATGCTGTCCTGCACTGTTCCAGCCCTGTGCTGCCTCCCCTTGCCTTGACTGGCAGGCAGCATGGTTGGTGCTGTGGTGGCCTCAGTTCCCTTCCCTGGTGCTGCAGCCAGTCACAGGATCACAGTCTGTGGGAACAATGGTGACAGCAGAAATCCTCATAACGCAGTATGTACAAACACTGATGATGCTTTGCTACCCTCAGTTCCAGGCCTACAACACCTATCCTTTCCAGGTCCCCAGCATTTTGTTTACACTGCCAGGGCAGACCATGACAAGCTTTGGTTATTTAAAGAGGCTCACTCCCAGTCAGTACAAGCTTTCCTCGGCCATCCCAGTCCCACTGGCTGACAGGCATCTCACACAACCAAAACACAGTGTATTTGTGGCCAGCCCCAAGTCCTGCGCAGGATGAGCAAAGGGCTCTTCTCCAGGGTCTCTCTGGTAGTTTCACCTTCCTTGGTTGCTGGGAAATAATAACCCATTGAAAAAGCAAAAGAGTAAGTGCCCCTGTGTCCCCTCTGTGAACAAACCAACCCCAAAGACCCCAACCACACCAGAGTGCAAGACACCAGGGGACCCCACAAGACACAGGTCTACCCACTGGGAGAGAAGCAGCACAAGAGATCTGAGCCACGCCATGGCTCCCAAAACCCTTCTTCTGCCCCGCCTGCCTCCCAATAACCCTACCACTGCCCCAGCTCCCTTTCTCCCAGCTCCCTCCCTCGCCACCTCTGCCAGGTCAGCGCACGGCTGCGCTCACTGTGGGATTCAGTCACTTCCTGACATTCAGCACTGTGCAGGGTGACCAGGAGCAGATGTATATGAGCAATCAGAGGAGAGTGGGAGATCTAATACCACAACCAACAGCACACGGGGAGCATGTCAGGCAAGGGAAGGAGAAAAAAAAAAAAAAAAGAAAAAAAAAAAGAAAAAGAAAAGAAAAGAAAAAACCCTAAACCACAGACAGCTGAATACTTTCCATGTGGTGCCGCTAAGGAGGAAATCGCCTCCATTTGCTACGTGCAGAGCCGGGTGTCTGCACAGCGGCCGGGAAGAGAAGGAGCCTGTTTCCCAGGTGGGGAGGAGGGGCTGCCGGAGGAGCTGCAGCCCGAAGGAAGGTGCCTCCCACACCCACGCGGGACGGGGGCGGTGGGGCGAGCTGCAGGTGGCGGGGCCGTGCCGGCGGTGGCACCCTGTGCTGCAGGGGCATCTTGGCANACCCGCTCCCTTCTCGTGACTGCCCCTCTGGCCTCTGCGCCTACCAGGGTGCTGCCAGCCTGCCAGGGCAGCTGCTTATTGCTGTGCCCTGTCCCCTCCCTGGGCCTCCTGCCCAGCCCAGCCGCCTCTGGGAGCTGCTGCCCCATCCTTCCTCCCAGCTGGCAGCCATTTCTGCTGGGGCAGGAGAGGGGGAAGGATGCTCCTGCCCAAGGTCCCTATCTGAGGCACACCCAGACTGCTGCTTGCAGGATGACGGCAGAGGATGCAGCACCTGAGGGAACTGAAGTACCCCTGGAATTTTGAAGGCTTATCCTGTGAGGTGCTGAGCACCTCAGAGGATGAGGGATCCCTTCTCTCCAGCCACTCCTTCCTCACTTCCACCATCTCCACCAACACAGCAGCTACCCGTTCTTCATGCACAGACTTGCGCCACAAGGTCCAGGCTCCTCACCCTGTCCCACGGCACAGCTAGACATGCTGCAAAAGTCACCCCTCCTTGCCCGCCCCCAGCANGGGCCCCGCTGGCCAATGCGGGTGCGGCCGCCCCGTTCCAGCGCTGTTCCGCTCGGGAAGGGCGCCCGGGGTCCAGCGCCCGCTCACACTCCCCGCGCCAGAGGCTGCGGGACTCCGGCTCCTTATCCAGCATCCCGTCTTGGAGCTGGGGTGACAGCTCTGACCACCCCCCCTCCCCCTGTGCTACCGTGTGCGTTTTCCCACCGCCCAGCGCAGAGGCCAGGGGAAGTGAGGACAGATTTCCNCACCCGCTCCCTTCTCGTGACTGCCCCTCTGGCCTCTGCGCCTACCAGGGTGCTGCCAGCCTGCCAGGGCAGCTGCTTATTGCTGTGCCCTGTCCCCTCCCTGGGCCTCCTGCCCAGCCCAGCCGCCTCTGGGAGCTGCTGCCCCATCCTTCCTCCCAGCTGGCAGCCATTTCTGCTGGGGCAGGAGAGGGGGAAGGATGCTCCTGCCCAAGGTCCCTATCTGAGGCACACCCAGACTGCTGCTTGCAGGATGACGGCAGAGGATGCAGCACCTGAGGGAACTGAAGTACCCCTGGAATTTTGAAGGCTTATCCTGTGAGGTGCTGAGCACCTCAGAGGATGAGGGATCCCTTCTCTCCAGCCACTCCTTCCTCACTTCCACCATCTCCACCAACACAGCAGCTACCCGTTCTTCATGCACAGACTTGCGCCACAAGGTCCAGGCTCCTCACCCTGTCCCACGGCACAGCTAGACATGCTGCAAAAGCCACCCCTCCTTGCCCGCCCCCAGCACCAGAGTGGGGCACACTCCTTGTGCCATCCTCACTGGGGCAGGCAGAGTCTTGGGCTGAGGAGTGGCACCACATTACCTCATGCACTTGGATCAGGAGGCAAAGTCCCTGATCAGAGGTCAGCCACAATCACACCTGGGCTTTGCAAGCCAGGGAAAGTCCATGGTGTGCAAGATGAGCAAGGTCGGGTTGAGGGCAGGGGCTCAGCCTGGGGACCAGGGCACAAGAAGCCCTTCCCCCTCTGCCCTGGCTACCTCAGTGAAAAGCAGAGGTGTTTGCTCTGGCCTCACTGTTCTCATGTCCAAACCGCTGTCCGCCACAGCCCACAGAGCACATGGGCTTGACAGCGGGACACTCACGTCCAAAGTGTTTCTCCAGCTGTGAAAAGGGACCTCCAGAAAGGCTGGGAAAACACCTTCTGCTGCCTGCAGTGAACACCTCAGCTGTGAACTGTAAAGTCAGCCTGGTTCCGCTCCAGGCTGCCTAAACACCAGCCCGGGCCCCATGAGTGCCTTCCCGTCATATCTGCAGGATCACAGCTGCTAAGGAAGTTACAGCCCTCCCGTCCCCTCTCTGGGAAGCCACTACTCTGTCCCAGTTTGACCCATGTCACTGGGGCCTTGCCTAACCTCATTTGCACAGGGGGGGAACCCTTGTAATCCACTGATCTGCACCCATGCCAGGTAAAGCACAATCAACCTTCAGGCCGTTGCTGTTTCCTGGGAAAATACAGGATTAACAGTGCCAAGTAATGGGAAATCCAAACAGCCCATTTTAGAAACTGTCTGCTATAAAAAGGGTTCTGTTGGAACCCAGGGCGTTCCTATGGCATCTCAGAATGATCCAGGCCCTGGTCAGGAGGCTTTTCAGCCTTGCCAGAGGTGTTGGAGACCCTGGATTGATGCTGAGAATGCCTGTGGCTTCGATTTTTAATCCATGGGACAAATTACCAACTTATAAGAAGAATTGCAAGTCACCAGAGTTTAAAGAGTAGAATAGCAGTAATTATAGATGAAAAGGGAAACGTTTGGACCCATGTCCAGGGGGGTTTGAGATTCTGGACAGGGGGGTCTGGGAGTCAAGATAGAGAATTCTTACACGTGGCACATTATCTCTTCTTCTTCTTCCTAACTTCCATCTTCTTGGTGATATTGGCACCTTTGGATTGGTTTGTCAGAGAGCTGGACAATGTAATGTAAGGGTCACGGATTGGAAATTAATGGTAAACATTGGATATGTACTTGATAGTATATAAAAGAATAGAGCTGACCCGGGGTGGACACAGTGTCCCTCGAACTCCCTTGCAGGGCACAGTGTGTCTCTGGAAGTTTTGCTGTGTGGACCTCGACAGGGCAGAGAAATCTACTTTTGATAAGGAACTAATAAACTGCCTTGAGAACACGAACTAACGACTCCAGACTGCTTCTTCGGCTCAGGTGGAAGGGAGAAAAGGACTTTTTACACACTGTGGGGGTCACCCAGAGCTGGGAAGACTCCCACAGGTTCTGAAGGGAATGACAACATTTTGATGGCTGTGGGGTCTTTTTCAAATTCACCAACCATAAAATATAGGGAAGCAATACAGTGTGTAGCACAACCCATACAATTCTGACTTTGGTCCATCACTTTTCCCACAGTCCTGTTCATGCTCAGAAGACCCCATGTGATCAGTACCAAGACCCATTGCAGATTTTTGTGGGGTGCACTGGGGTAAAGATCACTTGGCAAAGCCTTCAAGCCTTCTGTGATATGCAGAGGAAAGCTTCAGACTGACACACACAAGTCTCCATCACCCCCCTGGAGAGAGGAGAATGTCACTGCAGTTCTCAAAAATGTCACTCAGCATTTCACCTGCTGACCCACAAGACCTTCTGGCAATTATGGTGTCTATAGGATACCACAGGAATCAGGATCCTGGGCAGTCCAGCCCGAGGCCCTCCCCAGCCTTTTGCAAGGAGCAGAACTTACCTCCAAACACCTCCTGACATGTGGAACTCTCCCCACTGAGATGTCTCATGGTTCCCCTGCAAACTGTCACAGCTGGAGACTTCCCAGGCACCTTCTGCAGTGAGGAAGGCTGTCAGGTGGCGAGGCAGTGTGTCCTAGCTCTGCAGCTGCCAGCCAGCTGCCTCTGGAGGGGCTGTCCAGCTCATATTCACCACTGTACTTTATCGAACAGGCACCATGGGCAAGAGCTGGTGGTGCCTCACTGAGGAAGGTCCAGTCCATCTGCCTGCAGCATGGGTGACGCCCTCACCACATGCACAGCTTAGAAGCAGCCCCAGCGTGACTGGGTGCAAAGCCATGAGACAGTGGCTTAGTTTTCCTTGGGAACCAACCCATAGGAGCTAGCAGTCCCCCAACAAAGCACAGGGACTTCCAACAGGGACCCCAGTTCATCTTCCAGGAAGGTGTAGGGAGGCCACATCTTCTGCTTGCTGGTGGTGAAGGGACAGTGGGGATGATGCCACACCACACTGTCCATGGGCAGAACACCCACTTCTACTATCTCTCCCTGTGCTGGTTTATTAATTTATTTTTAATTTTCTCTCCCTCCCCTTCTTCCTCCTCCTTCTTTCCCCCAAATCCATGAACAAGACTGTCAGAGCTAGAAGAGAGGGGAGAACCAGCACAGCTGCAGATTGGATCAGCGGAGTGCTGGCAGGCAGGCACGCACAGCTGGGAGAGGGGAGCACGCTCTCACACACACAAAGCAGCACCAAATGGAGCGCGTGGAAGAAGGCCAGCGGAGGCCGGTGACTCACATCCCTGGCCTCCATCAGCTTCCAGCCGAGGAACACCAGTAGATGACCAAGGCTGGCAGGAGATACCACAATGCTGGAGCCGTGCTGAGCACCCACAGGCCACCCAGCAAAGGATGGGCAAACTCCCCTGACCTCGGAGCCTGCTCATCGCATCTTGGTGCCAGCTGGATGCAAAGCACCCCTTTATCTTCTGTGGATCTGAGCTGAAATATTTATTTCCTTGTCCAGGCCCTGACATATCCCTCCTTTCTTCTTCATTTGTCAAAAGCATCCATATCACCAGTGGCAAGAAAAATGGGAGAGAGATGATGCAGACTCAGCAGAAGTGCAGAAAGGAAAGTGTGGTTTGCTCCTCATTGAGCACCCAGGAGATGTGGAGAGCCCTTCCCATGGCACAGGCAGGAGAGTAAGGAGGCTGTTGTGAAAATTGCAGCTGCACCATGAGTTCCTGCTCTCCACCTCTTGGGCTATTCTATCCCCTCCCCAAACACCCCAGTGACACAGCAGAGCCTGAGATGACTGCCAGATTCTCCTTGCTCAGAGCTATTTAGTCTCCCAGAGAGGTAAAAGAATGCTCATGGGAAACTGTCAGCAGAGCAAAACCAGCACCTCTGAGGACACACAGCACCTTCGCAAAGGGCTGCCCAGCCCTGCCTGCACCCACTGCAGCAGCACCACAGCACGGTCAGCTTCTTGCCTTCCTTGTCTGCTGTGACAGCAGTGGCCTGTGCCAGGGCACAGCAGTGGCGCGGGAGAGAGAGGAGGGAAAAAGGCCCTGAGCCAATCAATGCAGCATCTGCACACACCTCTCAGTGCACAGTGTTTCAGCAGCTGAACAAGGACTTAGGGCTCCTACCATCCTCTACAACACCTTCACTGCTGCAGTGCAGCCCTCTGCCCTTTGCTATGGCCCAGCTGTACCTCCCAGTGCTGGTCTCCTTGCAGTAAGAGTTCCTCCCAGTCCTTGGCAGCATCACTTCTGTTTGGGATGCTGACTCCCCGGCTTGACAGAACACAGACACACCACAGACCAGCAGAAGAGGAGTGGGTAAAGCACCATTTCATCACACTGCAGAAAAATGGGAGAGGATACTGTATAGCCCTGAGCAGTGGCACAGCCTCATCCAGCCCTGCCTGCCCCCGGAGCCCCCATCTTCAGCCATTTCCTCTTGCACATCTGCACTTCCCAGGACACATTCGTCCTTGAAGCCTGGTTTTGCTCTTCCCTCCCCTCCTTGCACTGGGGCAAGGATCACACAGCCTCCTTCTGATGCAGGATGTGTTGCAGGATACACCACCATTCAGAGCTGCCATGAGGTGTAAGTTTGAGGTGGTTGAAAAGCACTGGTATAAGCTGACCAATTCTCCTGTGCTCAAGAAATCACACTAGCTATCTCCACTCCGAGTGCCATCTCCAAGCCAGGGCATACCACTCACAGGTTAAAGTTGGGGCACTGTCATTCTGGCTTGGAGGAGAAAGAAAGTGAAGGCAAAAAACGATGAAAGTTTTAGTTTTCTTCAGCCCAGTCAAACATTATCACCATTCCAGCAGATTTATGAAAGCAATGACACAAGGGACAGGCACTGCAGGTAAGCCTGCTCCTTCCCAGCGCTGTGGACCTGCAGTCACTCTTCCCATGCCAAGTGCTGTTATTCAGCTGGTTTTAACTAGACCATGCTAAAATGTTTGGGTTGAACTTCATCTTCCTGGTTAGCTGCCTAATGCTGAACTATCTAAGCAAATATAGTTATAAAATATATAATTTCAGCCAAAATGATTCATCTAGTTCCAAGAACATTGTAAGGGGAAATGCTTTGGTTTCTCTTGCTTTTGTTACAGAGAAATCTGATGACCTTTCCTTTGAAGAGCTCTTCAAGCTGCATGTTTTTGGCATGCAGACTTGAAGTTTGGCAAAAGGAGAAGCAGGGAAGGCCTTTGGTTTAGTCCAGATGCACCCTTTGCTGCCGCCAAACTTAGCCAAGTCTTTGAAATATTCCATTTCACATGTGCTCCCTTAAGGCAGTCTTACAGAGCTTACCGGCTGAATTCCGTGAAACTTTTCCCCTTTCAGGATGCACTCCAGCCAGGGGCGGAGCAGGATTTCCAGATAAGCAAAGCTGTGGATCGCTGCCATCCAAATCACTGGTCTAGTCCATCCCTGAGTCTAGGCAGCTCCTGCCACCTCACATGCCCCATCCTGGCTCAGGTAGAATGAGCAATGCACGCACAGGCAGGTGGGGGTAGGGGCTGAGTGGACCAAGAGACAAACCCAGGAAGCACTGGGAGGAGGGAGGAATTGGGATGGGAATTTGACTGAAGGAAAACTGGACTGAATCTAGGAGGGAAAAGGAAGGTGAACCTCCATGTAGACTCGGCATGAAGAAATGCAACCGAGAGCACAGCACAGTGATGTAGAGGATCCTGCAAGGCTGCAGCCCTGAAGAAAGCTGGGGTATCCCAAGAACCAGAAGAAACGAGGAGAGGGCAGGAGGAGGGGACAGCCAGTTGCTGAGTACTACCAGCAATAAATAAGGCAAGCACTCAGTTAAACCAAGAGGTCTTGGACAGCATTGCAGGCAGAGGTGACAGCCCAAAGGTGTGCAGGGAGACTAAGAGCTGACTGGGGGTGTCAGGACAAGACCGCATCTGCAAAAGGGTTTCTTTAACACGAGGTATGGAGGGGTATGTATGGCATGGAAATACACTGTGAGTGCTCATGCTGGTAGGGGTGAATGAGTCCTGCGCCATGATGCTCTGCCAGTGGAAACCAACAGAGCCCTTTAAGCGTGAGCTGAGAGGCTACTAGAGGTGTGCAGGCTCCCCTCTCAGAAGACAGAGGAGGGAATTCACCAGAAAGTAATAGACTGTAAATCAGGACACTGCTCCCAAACAGGGAGGGATACATCCTGCATGCTGTGGTGCAAATGAAACACTCCAATGTGTCTGAGGCTCAGAATAGCACTATTTGTTTGTTTATTTATTTTCATTGTGATGGCTCTGGTTTTGCTTGGAAGCAGCTGCACTGAAGCCTTTGCAGCTCTGAGGTCTCCAACCTCAGCTGTAGCCCAAAGGAGGGCAGAAGTTTTGGAGACCATCCAAGAAAGCATTTGAAGCCTGTGAGCCTTCCTCTGCACTAGCATTAGGAGCCCCCTTCACAGTCACACTTCATTAGCTCTAGGAACCAGTGCAAACAGACTTTAGTCTTTCATAGAACCATGGTTCTCCATGGACTAGCAGTCAACACTACTACTCTCTACTTTTGCTTTGTTTTTCCCTTAAGGTGGAAAATTTTCCAACCACTTTGTTAAAAATAAAAAAATGCAAATGCAACACACTTTAAAAAAAAAAAAAAAAGCAGCGCTTACCCTTATAAAGAAGCAAAGCCTTTTCATTTTTCCCCCAGAATCCCACAGGAAGCCCAGAACAAATCCAGACACTTTTTCTTAGGAAGCACATCTCCTCTTCCTGGTCTCATACCTAGGTAAGAGCAGAAAGTCTCTATTCAGGCTGTGTTAGCAGCATGGGGATGGCTAGTCCATCTTCCAGCCAAGGTGCCAGCCAGTGACTCATCTGCCACGGAAATCAGGGCGCATGAAGCAGAAGAATGGAGAAAGCAGTGGTCCATGTTATTCCAAGTGCATCACTTTGCCAGGAGATGTCTTCCTATGCAGATGGGGTCACACGTCCTGGCAGGCCCATTGGGCAGAGCTGGACCTCAAGCTGTGGGGAAAACTGAGGTGGAGAGTATTTGTGCATGCAAGGGCCATTGGGAAAGGCAGCATCTATGGGCTGCTCTCCCCTGGAAGGCTTTTCTGTATGGAGTGGCTGGAGAGTATCTCTTGGAGCTTCCTCTTTGTATTAGAATATCCTGAGTCAAAAGGGACCCACAAGGATCATCGAGTCCAAATTATAACAAAGAGCAGAGTATTGAATTTTTTATTCTGCTGTAACAGCAGTTTCTGTATTCTGCAGGCAGCTTTTACTTTTTAACACAAACCTGAACTCCTGAAAGCCGGGCAGTCTGGCAAAATGCCCTTGCTCCCCTAGGCCTTCCCCATGAACAAGGGCTGCCTCCTGGTCCCCAGGTCCTGCCCTGCCAGACACTCCCCTGCCATTCTGCACCATGGTCATGCCACCACATTTTGTTAGCAGAGCATTATGGCACACAGTGGGATCAGTAGTCCAGCTAGGGTGCTGAGCCTGCAAAAGGACAAGATGGTCATGAGCTACCTGGACTGTAGCTCCCAGGAGACAGAGCAGCGTCAATACCAGGTCTGTGTTTTAACCTCTCTCTCTCTACAGAAAGGCTGGGCAGGCATCCACACTGGGGTAGTCCTCAGGAATTGCACAATCCAAGTGGCTTTCACAGGAGCATTTGGCATCAGAAGGACCAGATGAGATTTGGCTGCTGAAGTCCTTCTGCCCTCAACTTCTTCTCCACAGACTAGCTCCTGCCAGCTGTTTCTCCATCTTTTCACCACAGCACTTTCAGTTTTGGCCAAGCCAAAAGATGAGCCTTTCCAGCCTCAAAGCTGGGAATCTGCCGAGGGGAGCTAGACTTTAGCAGAGATCATTTGCCTCACAAATTGATCTGAGAGCTCCTCCAAGGGGCAATAGCACCGCTAGCCCACCAATTCTCTCTCCCTGCATATCCGCAGGTGTCTGCAGAGCTGTCAGACCTGTGATGCTCAGCAACCTCAGGCGTCTGCTCCACTTTCTCTGGGAGAGACAGCCAGGACACTTCACTGAGCTCAAGCAGCTCCCACGCAGCGGGCCAGCGCTCAGTGCCAGGGGATGTGTGTGCAGAGCCAGCCGGAGGTAGAATTTGAGCCTGCTTTCTCCAAGATAGTCAGGGCCAAGTCCAGAGGAAAAGGCGAAGAAAGGCTTTGCTGTCAGAGTCAGGGTTTACAACCAGCCGTAAATGGCCTCAGTCCCTGAAGTTCCCATGGTGACAGCCCTGGTGGGAACAGAGCTGTCTCCTCTGTCCAGTCCCCACCAGCCTCACCAGGTCAGGGGGTGCAGCCACCTAGCGCAGCCCAGGTGAGCTCACCCAACTCCAGTAGCCCTGAGGTGGGGAATGAAGTGCAGCCCCAGTTCCAGAGGAGCAGCAGCCCGGGCACCTTGCATAGCATCCCTCTAGGCAGGAGCTGCAAATGCAGCAGCTTTGGGCCTTGATGCTTCTCCTCCAGCTGAGTACAGGGTTTGGTATTCACCTCCTACCACTCAGGCTCCAACAGGCAAGAGACTGGACACAACAATCCATCTCTCCATTGGACACAGGTACAGAACATCTTCCACCAAGGTCAAAAGCAAGCTTTCTGGAGAGAAAGGCTGTTTGCAACACATGGTCTTTGCTATAAGCTTCTCTTCATTCACTAGTTAGTTTTCTTCGCTGGTGTCTGGCCAACTTGACTTATAACCCTTCCCAAAATATGATATTCTCTTGCTTGTTATATCAACTTCCTTACTTAATGCATTCAGAAGGAGGAGAGGCCCTGCAGAGGCATCAATGTGCAGTGCAGATCTAGGTTTGCTCCCAGGGAAGGCTCTCTTTGACCGACTGGGAGACCATGGGTAAATCACTTGGTTCTTCTGTGTCAAAGACTCCTTTGCATTAAAAGAAGACATAGCTTTTTTGCCTGCTCTTGCTCTGTCTTCTCTGCTGTTAGAGAAAAATCTTGTGGAGATGGATGGATAGACCACATCCCACCACGGGAGCTCCTCTAGATTCCCAGCAAGTGTGACTGGTCCCACCAGACTATCCCCGCTGTGGACACTGCTACCTGAGCCTATTACCCCTGAATCCACATAGAGCTGATGGGAAGAAAATGCATTTTTAGGACTTGATCAAGCTATCCTGTTTGATTTGTTGACTTGAGGATGAAACAGCTGATGCCCTATAAGTGCTACTGGCTGCTCATGAGGTCCAGGACATCTTGGTCACATTAGGTGTCTCCACTGCAGAGCTTGACAACTCATGCTGGCCATGGCAGCTGCAGTTCGGATGCACAGATGGTGTGACTCCGGTGAGAGAAAGAGCTGACTTTCCCCAGTCATCTCTCTGTGTGTAATTCCTCTTAAGGCAGAAGGCCTTGCCTTGGCTGGTTATGGCATCACTGTGCAATGAACATGAGTCACTGCTGTAACAGGCTGAATTACGACTCCTTGCTTGCTGAGTTTGAAACAGAGCAAGGCAGCTTAAGCAAATGGAAAGGCCTAAGCATGTGAAAAATGTTCTCTTTTCAAAACTGCCATTAGCCAATTGAAAATCTCTGTATTTGGGTTGCAAGTCTATGCCAAGTCTCTGTCTGAGGCTCAGTTCAAACACTCAGGCTATATAATCCCTTCCAGTCTGGGCTCATAATGGAAATGCCAACAGACCGTTAAGCACAGCGGTATTGCCAGGTTTTGCTATAATTAAACACACACAGGAAAAGGTATAAATAACCAGGTTAAATTAAGGCAGGGGGCTGTGATTGAAGGGATCTCCAGGAAAGCCTGCAACCTGGTTGTGTCTGACTGGTTCAGGGGTGGTCGACTGGGGACTTGGGATTTGTGCCTGGCTCAGGTGAACCCTCTCTAGCAGATGCTGTGTATTAAAGTGAAGTCAGCTGGCAACAACCCCCTGCAGAGCATGATGTTCCAGCCCCCAGGTCTGTGCTCCTGCCCTTGGGGAACTGCTAAACCTTGTCTTACAGAAAGCCAGGTGAGGGGGAAAACGGGAGCCTTGCTGCCTTCTGAGTCACACTCGACCTTGCTAGGTTTATTTGCCCTGTTGGGGGCCCATGTTCATTGTTTGCCACCTTGTCCTCATTTCCAGATGAAGTGGCCTGAGGAAATGATGATGCAGAAGCTACAGATAGAAAAAGTTAAATATATAGCAAAGAAAGAGTGGCAGAGGAGGCAGAGACTTTCTTCTGGGATGTTGGTTCTTGCAGACCACTCAGTCCACAGCCTGTGGGTCCCCCAGGGGGAAGCACCTCTCTGCAGCAGGCAGGCATCACAAAGTGGCCAGCAGGGACACAGCAGGTCTGTCCTGCTCTCTCCTCTCCTCTCTGCAGATTGTTCCCACTTCGACATCCCAGCTGTCTGGCAATGAACCCTCCTGTATGTAAATGCTGGGGAAAGGGGGAACACCCCCGAAGAGGACACTGGCTTAGGTGTGCCAGCAGATAAGTAAAGCTAGAAAAAAGGCAGATTCACAAGAGAAGCATTCCCAAGCCTGCCTTCTTCCTTCTGATTATGTGTGTAAGTAACACCACAGGAATGCTGCAAGACTCTCAGGGAAGGTTGCGTAGGCTGCAGGATGCACCAATGCCACTGCACAGTCCCATCCTTACTTGGGGCAGCAGTGCTAGGTCCAGAGCTTTTCAGCAGAATTAGCTGCACGCACACATCCCTCATGGTTTTCCTCTTGTGACTCTTAACTCAGTTTGAATGAGTTTTCTGGGCCAACTCTTCTAAATTTGTATCAGTATCCAGGGAGCTTTAGTAAATAGCACAGTAAATATTTGGTTTTGATATTTGCCTTTCAAAAAGACAATGAGGCAGCAGCCACGCACAAGGACGCGGCCACGCGTACGACCTCAGGCGATCGCGGAGCTCACTCCACATCCGAAAACCAAGGCTAGCTTTTCTGTCTAAAGAAATAACTTCACTGGGATTAACGTGGAAAAGACCCCTCTGCACTGAAACCATGCATGTTCTAGCACATTCACATTATTTTGTATGGTCGTATATTTTTCTGACCAGAGTCATCACGCACCAAATCTTGCACTTTCCAAAAAAAGAAAAAGCTCATTTCCAGTCTGCGAGACCAACTCTGACCTCAACTTGTGCTTCCCCAGCTGAGCTAATAGCACTCCCAACCCCCAAAATATGGAGGCAGCTCAGAATGGAAATGTTAAAGAGCCGTAATTCCAGAGGATGTGAATGGCTAATTCTGTACATTCAAATGAAACAGAGGGGAAATATACTGAATGGAGCCCATGTATAAGATCATATGAAATGTAAAAAGACTTGTTGTTCAGCACACACACTGCCTCTTCAATCTAGTTCTGTTTAAATGCCCATTCTTTTCGTTTGGCATCTCCTTGTCCCTCGATGGCTGAATCAAAAGAGGAACGAAATAATGACACAAAGATTTTTAAAAACTCAGCTCCAGCTGCAGCAGGGAGAAGCCTGAAGCGAAACGTGAGAGCGTACGGCTCTTTGTTAAGGCTTCCTTGGCTATAGAATATGGTATATGAAACGCCTGGCGGATCCCGTTTGGTCCTATGGAGGGAGAGCTCTTAAGGTGGCTCTCTTGGATTTGTGGAGGATTGCAGGAAGGCTTCCCCACATTTGCAGGCAGCAAGCGTCCCACCTGCAGAGACCCTAGGGCCCAGATGGTTCCCCCTCCAAGCACCCCGGGGGCCCAGGGCACTCTCTCCCCTGACAGTGGGTGGTCCAGCCTTTTTTGTCTTTTTCTTCATTGTAGCTGCCACTTTACATCGGGAAACCGAACTCAGCACTACTAGTTGGGAGATGTTTCCAATTTATACAGATTTCTAAGAAATAAATACATTTTATTCCATGCCTCTAAGGTATTTTTGCATGCCCAGCTGGCAGAGCCACACATACAACTGCTACAAGGCGTTGCTGCCGGTGGAGTGCAGCTCACAGTCCCCAGCCACAGCCTTTCCTGAACTCTGCATTTGGGAGTTGGTGGGACAGTCGATGTCCCAATGACTGCAGGGACCCCAGTGGCACCTTACCAGCAGGGCTGGGACCCCAGAGCTGGGCCAAGGCTGCCTGTCACCTCCATACCTCCAGCACCCAGAGGAAGGTCCAGCAGGTCTTTGCACCAGATGCCCCACAACAGCCTCCTTGCAAATGCTGCATATGCCTTTTGGGACAGGGCATCACCCAGAGCATCCACTTCTGGAAAGGAAAACCACCATTGCGTCAGCTCTCTGGCTGAGGAGAAACCAGGGAGAGGAGGTGTGGTGCAGAGGAGGAGGCTTCTGAGGGTGGGGCCAGCACTCTCTACCACCACTCAATCCCTTGACCAATGCCATGAACAGCAACACCAAAAAACATCCAGTAAGTGCTGTGGTGACCAGCTCCCCACAGATGAGAAACTTGGAGCCATATTGCTTAATCTAAACAAATGTTCAGTGAACATCAACACTAATTCATTTTCCGTGGGCTGAATACTTTTCCTGTCTGAAGCTCTTCCAGCAGCTGTGGCTGATTTCTGCTTATGCCCAGCATGCCTTCCCCAGGATCCCCCACCTTCATGGTCACCACGGTGGTTCTCAGCATGTCCACTCACAGACACCGGCCCTCGGCACATGCTGGGAGTGGGCTCTTTCCAGGGGTGAAAACCTGGTGATGCTGGCATGCCCTGAGCTAGCATCAGCACTGAAGGCCCAGTATACAACCTTTGCACCTGGACAGGTATGGAAATCATTTATCAGCATTGAAGGATTCTCTGTATTGTGTGTTACTTGGGAAGTGGAGTCCTTGTATTTTGTGCCTACCCCACCTCACAGCCATTGGCACCATAGGGGCAGCACAAGCAGAGTGCCATGCCTGGACAGGCAGCAGGATGTTTCCCTGCTGCAAGAAGCACAGTTCTGCTCTGCTCAGCTCTTTACCTGGCACGAGGATCCTTGCAAAGCACCAGGGAGAAATTTTCAAAGGCCTTTGGTCACCTCAGTGCCCTTGGCTATCTTTGTTGAATCCCCAAGAGGAGGGGTGCCATGACCAGTGCTGCCTGCTGCCAGGGCCGTGCCCCAGCCACGTGTGCCGCCGGCACATCAGGCGACACATCACCTGCCTGTCCCGGGGGCTGGTAAGGAGGAGCACGTTCCTCCACAGCCACTGGAGCCGCCTCATGACGCTTGCACGCATGGCTGCCAGAAGGCTGTCATAGAGCAGGAGAGGACAGCCAGAGTGGCCATGTGATCCCCTTGCTGCTATTCCTGGTGCCCCATGAGGCTAGAGGACTGTCACACAGAGTGAGAATCACCCGGCTGTAGCGTACAAGCCAGGTGAGTCCAGCTGTGGTGACAGCAAATTCCTAATTAGTTCATTACATCAGACGGCCAAACACTCAGTCATTACCCAGTGATGGCCTACGTGCCCGGCAGGGCGTACTCCCCTGATCCGTGCTTCCCAAAACAGGACTGAGAGAGCCAGACGAGCTCATCCTGGGAAAGGGACATGCTGTGTGGCATGCCCAGCAGGCCAACAAGCTCCAGGTCCCGCAAACCACATAGGGAAAACCCAGGGAGCACAAAGTGCCAGGCATGCAGCAAATAGCCAGAGTGTGGCTGTGGTAAGGTCCCATCCTGCCCCATGTATGGATGTGGAGTGGGTCTCTCCCACAGCCACAGGGACCTGAGCACAGGATGGTGGGTTACACACCAGCTGCCCCATCCTGCTCTCCTCCACCCGAGGCTGCAGGCAGCATTATCCCCTCCTTTCCAACCGCTCCCTGAGGACAGAGATCTGGGCACGCATTTGGACGCCCCTCAGCAAAGTGGTGTCAGGGCAAGCTCCCCGTGTGCTGGCAGGCAGGTCTGCAGAGAGATCCTCTCCCCGTGAGCTCAGGCAGACACCGTGTGAGTGCTGGACGGTCACTCGGAGCCCTGCCACACACCCGCTCCCAGCAGCACCACAGAGCCGCGGCACTGCCACCTCAGAGGTAGCACAGGCAGGTTTGGCAGGGATTTATGTATCTTGGAGTTGCTTTCCCCATGGTGGTAGCTGGAACTGATTCTGAATACTTAACTGGTTTAATATGAAAACAAAAATCCCTGAACTGACAGCTCGTCCAAGCAAGGCACCGTTTGAGTTCCTGGCAGCCAAGCAGTGAGAACTAATGCTGGTCATAGGGTGGAGGTGAGAAACTGCGGGCCCAGCTGAGCAGCAGGGCTCTGCTCCATGCTTCATCTGGAGTCTGGATGCTCTTCTTTCCTCAAGCCAGGTTAACACGGGGTGGCAAGTTATGCCCATGTCCTCCCTGAGCTCCATCAAGGCCTGTGATGGCAGTGGCATGGAGGTGCTGCGAAGTGCAAAACCAGGCAGGGACCTCATGTCCACCACAATGCAGAAGCATCTATGTCACTACAGGCTCTCCTGTCCTCTTCCTGCGTCCCCTCATGGCCTCAGGGGCACCTCACTCCACTGGATGGAGTGTTCTCCTCCTGCCTGCCCTCTGGATGAAGGATCATGCAGGATCCAGGATGCCATTGAAGCACGGACTCCTTTAGAGCAACCACCTCCTGGCACACAGCAATCCTACCTAACTGGTTCAGACAAGGGGTGATGAAAAACCCTGCATCCTGCTGAAACCACTGTGGGATTTAGGTCAAGCAGGTGGGATCATCCAAGCTAGAGCAGGACCAATGTGACTGAACTGGTGCCCAAATTGTTCCAAAAGTGCCCAAACAGTTCCACCAGATCTGCATGACACCATTCCTGGGGCACAGCTGGCCATGCTGAAGGGGTCAGTGCTGCAGCACCATCCTTGTCCATCCCCTAAGTAACGTGGGTGCTGCTGAAAAATGAGGCCCAGCCACTGCAAGCACTGTGCTGGCACTTTCTGCAGGGTCCCTGGCCCAACTGCAGGACAGCTCTGCTCCTGCATAGTGGCATAGAGGTGGCACATGGGTAGGTATCCCCAGCAGGAGCTGGGTCAATGTGCTCATTGGAAAAGCCATGTTACACCCTCTCTCCTGGAGAAGCGCCTTTCTCAGTCTCATCCAGAGCTTCCCCTGAGTGGCTCTGCACCTCCAACTCTCCCCAGAAGGAAACCTCACCAATGCAGGCAGACAAAGCAAGCTGCCTCGGAAGGAAATTTTATTTCCCATGTGACAGAATGGGCCGGGTGGACAGGAAAGCAGCGATTGCCCCAGCTCACCAACTCCTGGGAACGACAAGGGCTGGTTCATGGTGCACGGCAGGCATGCTCCACACCCGCCCCGGGGGGAGAGGGAAGCTGTGGGGCTATGCGCAGTCATTTCTTCCGCTCAGTCACCCGTCCCACAGCTGTGCCATCGAAGCTATTGTCCTGGTCCCTACAGTGGGAAATCCCAGACCCAGCTGGGAACGAGCTACACATAGGTTCCCAGGTGAGCCTTGGAAGCCCCAGAAACAAACAAACAAAAAAAGGGGCTTTTCCTCTCCTTATATGAAAGCACCAAGCAGACCTCACTTCCTGCCTCTGCCAGCAAATATCAGGGAATTGCTCAGCTTCTTCTCCTGGCTTTCCCCACCAAAAGGGATCTCTGATGCAAGTGGTGGGTCATTGGAGAGCAGGATACGGGGCTGTGAACATGCCCCAGGGCACAAAGAAGCTGCAGAAGAAGAGGATGCCCCGGCACTGCCCTGTGAGGCCGGGCAAGGAAACGGGCAGCAGGGAGCAGGGAATTTGTTGACCGCACGAGGCGGCTGTGCCCCCCAAAGCCCAGCCTGCTCCCAGCACGACTACCCTGGGACTGCCAACAGGGCACCGAGGGGCTCGTGGAGAGCAGCGCTGGTCCCCGAAGTCACGGTGGCAGTCCGGCGTAAAACCTGTGTGGTCCCGCTCGCCCCCGGGAGCGAGCTCAGCTCGGGGGCCGCCAGGCCGCGGGGAGCCGGGCGGGGGCCGGCAGTATCGAGCGGGGGTCGGCGGTGCCGGACCCATCTCCTTGAGGACACCTTAACGGCGGTGCCC
>VXBU01003360.1:241760-265523 GCA_013400315.1 Bombycilla garrulus | reverse complement strand
GCCAGCCCCCGTCCCTGCAGCGTCCCCAAAGCCCCCACCAGACTTCCCACGGGGCAGAACGGCAATCCTGTCCTTGCCCTTAAAAACAAGTTGGGGTGTCCCCACCCAGCCCCTCACCCCAGCCTCAGGTGTCCCCCACCTGTTTTTGGGGTGGTCTTCTCGCCACCCTCGAGGCGAGCGCAGCCGAGAACTGAGTGGTCAGCCCCACCGCCACCCAACCTGCTGGAAATCAGAAGACAGAGACAGAAGTCTTCTACCCATGCTGTCTGGTTACCCACTCTTAGGGAAACTCCCAGCTCTTGTTTTCAAGCACCTCCGTAAAACCACAAAGCCCTCTCTCGGCTCGGGGGAGATAGAGGAGATAAAAGCCTGAGACAAGTCACGGGCCTTAGGTTTAAAAAAAAAAAAAAAAAAAAAAAGAGAGTAAAATAGCACATACCCGCCAGGAGAAGGGTAAGTTAAGCTGTCAGCCATAGTCCCTGCTCAGGAAGAACCCCCCCCAGGGCCAAGCAACCCCCTCCAGGAAGAGACACTGAGGAGCAGCCCCTTTTCCTCGGCAATCCCTTTCCAATTCCCCTCTGGGGAGGGCCGAGACTACCACCACCCTCTCCTTGTAGCACACAATGGGGTTGGGTCTTATTCCACATCCCTTACCAGCACCTACAGGAATAACTCCTGTGCCTTCCCACATCAGGGGACTCTCCCCAGTCCCACATGAGTTTCGTTTTGTCTCTTTTCCTTCCTTCCTTCCTTCCTTCCTTCCTCCCCCCGACAAAGGGTAGTTCTCCCCAGTCAGTGCTGCAAGGCAGTGGGGGCCGGACCTCTGGGCTAATGGGTGCGTGAGCAGGAGGTTCTGGCCAGGTGTCCCTCCGGCAGCATTTCAGCTCTTTGTTCACCACAGTTCCCCCCACCAGGAAAAAAGCCTCGATGGAGTGGGAGAAAGGGAAGGGGGTGAATTTGGACAGGCCCAAGAGAACCCGCACACAGGTCAGTGTGTGCAGTGCCTGTGCAGGTGGAAGACCTTGCACTTGAAGCTGAATGGGGAACACTGAGCATCTCTACAGGGAACAGAGAGAGGGAGGGAGGGAAGTAGGGAGGGAAAGAGGGAAAAAAAAATCTTGTGAGTGCAGAGTTTGCAAAATGAGCTGGTGGTAAATAGCTGGAGGATAGACAGCGTCTCAGTACGTGAGGCGCAGCACGGAGAACTGCACCTGAGCGAGGCTGGGCCACTGCTCGCTCCAGCATCACACGTCACTCACTGGTGCATCCTCCCCAGCCTGCTCTCTCTCTGCACCAGCTCCCCCGCCTCCACCATGAGAATGCAGTGGGAAAAATGGGTTCCCCCCCACGCTCAGTGTGGCCACAAAGCAGAGAGCTGGGAGAAGCACAACTGAACTTCATTCAAGGTCCATCAGGTGCCTGCCAAGGGAGATTCAGCACCACGAACCTCCCGATCCCCTTTTCCTGCTGGGAACCCACGGCCTCTTGTGCTCAGTGTCTCCCCACTCCCCTGCTCAACTGCTTTCTTCCCTGAGCAATGGCAGCCGTGTTTGCCAACACTCCCTGCTTGCTAGTGCTGCTATCCAAGGCCCTTTGTTCCCCTCGCCGGGCAGCCTTCCTTTGCACTACGCAGCCAGACGCTGAGGCCCGACACAACTCATCTCACCTGGGGTGCCCCAGACGGGAGACCACCAGTTTTCCCCTCCCTCCTCTGAAAGACCAGGCGAAACTCACAAAGCACCATGTCCCTCCCTACATGGGAAAAGGAAGAGAAGCCGTCCTTTCCCTGGAGAGAGGCGCGCTTGGGGGTGTCGGTAACAGCAAGCCCTGCCCCTCACTTGCAGTTTTTGAGGCGTGCTCCCCAGGCCGGCCGGGATCTCCGGGGCCAGGGGCGGCAGCCGGCGGTCCCGCAGCCCGGTTCCGTGGGAAGGCAGCCCGGCACCCGGCTGACACCCTGTGGCCGCTTCCCGCCTTGCAGGGACGCGGAGCGGCGTGCAGCGGGATGGGGATGGGCATGGGGATGCCAGGGGGCACACAGGGTCCCTTAGCAGAGCACAGCTGACAGGAGCAGGGAGAAACCACAGGCCAGGCACATGCCTGACTCCTGCCGCCCGCCGTGCAGGGACGAAATGCTACATACTTTTATAAAGCAGCACACTCGTGTCCCAGCAGTTTCCATAAGAGCCCATGGATTCATTCAGCCCAGCATGCCCAGGAGGAAAAGAATTTCAGTTTATTGTTAGCTGATGCCACAAGCTCATGAGTGCACAAGACATCTCGCTCTATGGCAGCACATGGCAGCAGGGGCTCCAACAATAATGTCCTAACAGATGGGAGGTTCCTAAGAACATCCATATGGTTTCAAGCCCCTCAGAGAGTCCTCCTACTGCACAGTGAGGCCTTTTCCCTGCTCCTCCCTGGCTTTACTCACCTCCTGCCAGAAGGATGAATTTCTACTTTCCAAATCACAAGGGTTGGGGTCTCTGCAGGGGCTGGAGTAAAACTTCGTTATTTGCACACCACCAACCCCACAGGGCGCCCACTTGTTGCATCCACATGTGAGGTGTGAGGGTCACAGTGACTGTGTGCGGCGTGTGTCCCACCCGGGTCGGGATGGGGGACACACTCGTGCAGGAATGCCACACCCTGGCAATTCCCATCGCTCAGCGCTAAGCCTGCAGCATGTCTGAGGCACCAGCAGCAGCTGTGCCACTGCAGGATCCCCCACCCAGGGAAACTCCTGCAGCAGCTGTGGCTGGAGCTAGCACTCACCTGCCTTAGGGGAGTGGGAGGAACGGCTTCATGTGGTGCTCCAGGGAAGTTACTGATCCTTAGCAGCCTCCTCCCTGGAAAAGCTGCCAGTACGCTGGGGGCAGGGGGAAATGAAGGTGTTTTTCTTGAGAGCTAAGCCACCTTGGAGCAGGAAGCCCTTGCTCCAGATGATCTCCTAGGTAACCCAAATGAAGCCCTGCATCCTTGATAGAAAAGCTTGTCTCTATTTAGGAGGGAATCCTTTGTATGCTCTTACTAACCTGCCTCCCTTCTCCATTTCACAAACCTCAGTAAAGGTCCCACCCTTACTCCTTTCAGGGCTTAGAGAGGGTCCTACAAACCCCACCAAGCATAGTGCATGGCTGCTGGCTTGATTCTCCTGCAGGAACGTCAGCCGTGCCCAGGGAGCTGGTGATCCCTGCTCACAGCATTCATTCGTGGCCTCCCCTGGGCATCCGCAGTTCCGCACGCCTCTGCAGGGAGAAAGGCCGCGTCTCATTCCCAGGCCTTCTTGGGGCAGAGCTCCCCCTTGCTGAGAGCTCATTGGCAGCGGCGCAGTGAAGCCATCAGGTGCTTTCTCTGCTCTTACTTTCTCTGGCTGCAGTTTGGAGAGATTTTGACCCGATCCTCTGCCCCCGCACATCCCTCTGGCTGGAGCGCAGCGGGAATAACCAGAGACATTCAGATGATGCATCGCAGGGGAACCATTTTAATTAAAAGTGATGCTTTGGTCAGCGGGGTACAGACTTATTTGGGAATATAGGGAGGAGAAGTAAGCTGGGTGAGGGATGGCGAGGGGGTGGGGGGAAGATGTGCCTCATGAGGGTTAGCTCTGAACTCGGCAGCTTTGCCAGGAAAGTGGAAAGTGGCAGGGTGAGCTCAGTTCTCAGAGGCCATACCGTGGGGCTGGTGCCCTTGGCAATGCTTAACTGTGTCCTGAAAGTGCAAACTGGGGCATGCTCTCCCATAAACTCAAAACATTTGCTGCTCCCCGAATACCAACCCCTTTCCCAGCAGAGAAGGAGGATGTCTGCACACTGCTTACGGATGTTTAGGGGTACAGGAACCTCATGTTAACTCTCTACCTCTACCAGAAAAGAAATCTAAAACTCAGCAGGGCCCTGCACCAGGTGGGTTAGTGCAGCGTAGTGGGGAGCTACCGCAGCCACAGCCACCTCCTGTAGGTGGGGATCACCACAAGGCCTGATGTCCCGCTGCAAACTCAACTGCTGTGCTCTCAGCTCTGGTGGCAGAGGGGATCCGTCTTAACTGCTGGGAATGTTAAGACCAGAGATTACTTGTGAGGGGGAGTAGGGTTTGAGGAAGAATTAGGCAAGGGGATTGTTCCTCAAACAGAATTGAGGAATCCTCTGGGACAGGGAGGCTTGAAAGAGGGCCAAGCCCTGGCATCCATCCTAAAAAAGCCTCTCTTAGGCTGGTTTTCTAGCTAGAGCCTAGTCCACCCTGGGCATCTTCCTGCCTTCACAAAGGATGCTCTGGGAAAAGCTCCCAGACACCAAACCATGCTGTTCTAAATCACCAGGAATGTTCTTCCATTCAAACACCCTCTAGGTCTGTTTCCTGCTCCTGGGACTGCCATGCAAAGCCACATCCAGGCCCTGCATGCTGCACCTGCCTGCAGCCATACCCCTGGAGGAGTCAGAAGTGGAACAGCCTCTAGCCTGGCACAGAGGCAGGTGCCACCATGGCGAGAAGCAGCACACTCCTGTCCCAGCAAGGATGTGTCCCACCACCTTCCCACCTTGGCTAGCAGCAGCCTGGCCAGGTCAAACCACAATAACATCTCGGGTAATGTGGGGAGCATTTCTAGCCTGCACTGCTGGGTGCTGTGAAGAGCCGTATTTACTGATCAGCAATAGCAAGACAGGGTATAGCAGGAGGATGGGTGGCACAGGATGGAGGTGGGGAAGTTATGCCACTGGACCTTGGCAATGCCTGGTGAGACAGCGAGGAAAGGGTGGAGAGCGACTACGTGATGCTTCGCAGGGAGAACTGATCTTATTAATAAAAGCTGCTTCTTCACAAGGCCTTGATAATCTCTCCTGCTGCAGATTATTTACAGCTGTGGAATTTGATACTCCAATGAACAAAGCTCTCTGAAGCACAGAGGGAGCAAGCAGACTGTTAACCCTTCTGCATGGCACCAGGGGCTTTCGGCTCAGGTTTGATGTTTCAAAGCAGCTGAGTCACAGGCTGCCACAGCCCCGACAGATCTCAGCACCTATGAGGCCAGCACCCAAGCCAGGCTGAGATTTGGTAGGTAGAAAGTCAACCCAAAGCCCAGTTCAAACTCCTGGATTCTCATAATTAAAAAGGCAGGCAGTGAACAGTGCTCGGAGGCAGAACTTGGGCAGGGCTGGGGAGGCTGTGATGCCAGTGAGGTGCTGCTGCATTACACCATCAGGTAAGCACTTGACCTTACAGGTACTGGGTCAATAAACTCAGCCTCCAGGCTGAGGAGATTGCCAGCCCTAGCTAAGTTATCCACCCCTCACATTCAGTGCCGGGTGTGTGAAACTGTGTCAGCTAAGACCTGTGAGCCTTGCTGCAGGTCTGCAACACTGGTGGGGACACAACTGCAGCACAGCACTCCTCCTGCCTTACCTGGGACCAGACAGCCCATGGCTAAAGTATATGCAGAAGTATATGCTCTGCAATGTAAGCCCTTCCTCAGACTGTCTTGAAATCTGGTCCATCTGAAGAGGAGGGCATAGGAGCCATCAGACTTGGCTTATTGCCTGAATGCCCCCTTAAATACAGGTGATTTTGAGGGGGAAAGAATAGGGTGGGCTTGAGGCACAGCCTGGTGAAATCAGGAGTGAGAGGGATGTACAGGGAGGACTGGGTAATCATATGGGCTTGTTCCACCAGTGTGTGGGCCTGCTTTGAGAGTATTTGTTGCTGAATAGGATGGGCACAAGACAGCAGCTAGGGTAAGGGCTGGGCTGAGAGATGGAGAAAGAAAGGCAAACACCAGCTTCACTTGATTGCTAAAATCCACTGACCACCCCACAACAAAGTAGCAGATTTTGGAGCCATGAATGCAGCCTGGGTTTGGTCTGCACCTCCTTTGGCATGCCTGTACTTCAGACATTCCCCAGGGACCACACACATTGTTGGTCTAGTTCTGTATAGCATCGTTTAAAGGGTCACAGTAGCATCCCTACCATAAGCAAGGTAATTATAATTCCTAGACTTGATAAACAGCCCCTATCCACACCCCCCTCCCCACTCCATGTAGGAAAAAACAGAATTCATGTGGGATCTTTTGTCCCCACAGTCAGTAAAAGCCTGGCTGCTGAAGTGCAGGAAACACAGCTTGTGCACCAGCTCTGGAGTCCCTTGGGGTGGTAGTCCCTTTATCCCTTTATATCTCAGCAGCACTCAGCCTCTGCACAGCACCAGAGCAGCATGGAGTACCTGCCCGAAAACCTCAGCATAAAACCTACCAGGTTATGCAGTCCCTTGGCTCTGAACTTGAACCCCTCTCCCTACAGTTCCTCTCCCTGCCCTCTGATGCCAGCTGCCAAGGATTTCTTAGGGCTCTTCCCCATCCTTCAACCACCCACAAAGGAGTAGCTGGAGGTTGTAAAAAGTAGTTTAGCTCAGCCTCAGGTGGCCCAAAATTTGCACAGAACAGCCCATTAATGCTGCATTTCCCCGTTCTTAAAAGTCTTAAGGTTAGTTCATCTTCCCCCAGAAACTACTCCCTGCCAGCCATCACTCTGCATTGGCAGTGTTTTGCCCTTGAGTTTTTCTGCAAGCAAAGCTGGCTGGCAAAGTGGAAATATCACCAGTGAAAAGAGCACAGGGAGTAGGGAAAGGGTGGATCCTGCCCCACAGAGCCTGATGGGTGTTTGGAGATCCTCCCCTGCAGGCAGGAGGACAGCCCAGCTTCCCTCTCCCCAACGTTCCAGTGCCTGAGCCTTCCTGAGAGAACTGCCTCTGCAGGGCTGCATTTGATGCCCTAGAGGTCCCCATGTCCTCAGCCCACCCCACTGCAGGTGAGGCCTCCTGGGAACTTATTCGTCCTCCACCAGGCAGAGCCAAGGCAGTGTCAGACTTGTGAAGCCAGTTAAACCAGCTATTTCCAGATGTTAGCATTATGAAACACGGATTGGAGGCTTCCTGGAGCTGTCTAGAGCCCCTGGAAGAGCGTCCAAGAGCCAAGTATCAGGCTCAGGAAACAAGGGCAAAGATAACATCTACCATCCTACCACCTCCTCTCCTCACTTTCTCCTTCTTCAAGCAAAGAGTTTTCTGCCACCAGTGTCCTTTTCCAGACACCCATAGGGAATCTTGAGCCTTGCTCTGAACGGGGAAGTAAACATAATTAGGAGCGAAGCTCAGGTGGCTGGGTAGCACACAGCCAGGGTCTTTGCTCCAGTCAAGCACAAATACAAAACCCCAAAAGCTTGTCCTGCAGAAGTAATAGGCCCTCCTGCGCTGGAGATGGGTACCACCTTCCCAAGCCTCCTGTGCATCCCAGGTAGATGCTCGGGGCAAAATGTGAAAAGTCAGGACAAAACAGCACCTGAGTGTCCTCAGCAGCTCCGTTAGGGATGGCCTGAAGCACAAGAGTAAAAAACACATTCTGGTATGTTCAGCTTTTGCCATCCCTGGTGAACCTAGAGTGGTCTGCTGTTGTCCGTGCCTCCAGGGAACTGCTACTGGACCATCAGAGTGGACTGGGCATTGCTCACCCCGCTGTGCCTCTCTCTGCCCCATCCCAACACATGGTGCCTGTTTGAGTGAGCAGGACCAGGACATCAGGGAGCACCTGAGCTCTTCCTATCCTCTGAATGCCGTGGGTGAAACATGCCCCCAGCAGTACATGCCACCCCTAATGCTTGACTGCTGCTCTCCCAGTCCACAAAATGTTACTCATTTTGGAGCCAAGAAGGGGCCACCATGACTTCCAATCACTGCATCATATTGTCCCAGAAATGTGAGGAAGATTTACCTCATCCAGGGTCAGCATCCAGTCTTACAAGCCAGAGCAACAAATCCTTTAATCCCAGGAGACATATCTAATATGGGAAACCATATTGGGGAGTCATAGTCACAACTGGGGGCCATCAGAGGAAGACATTCTTTTTCATGTCCTGGCCTTGGTCCCATGGAATACTCACCAGTGCCCCTCACACTCCACAGCCATAGCCATAGCTATGAAGAGCAGCTCATTTGAGCTAGAGAGTGAGCAGGATATGGGATACAGCCTTGTACCAAAAGACTTTGGATGTCCTTCACAGGCTCTGCCTTAGGCCATGTTGTACCTTGGGGTTTGCATGTTTATTTTTAATGAACTGCATTTGGTTCGTGGAGTTTACAGCCTTCAGACACTTACAAAGCAAGCTCATATTTCCAAGGCCCAAGGGACAGCCTGTCTTTGGTGTCTGTGCCACAACAACCAGGCACATCACTTCTCAGTCTTCTGGGGAGGGTGTGTGTACTATTTTCACTGAGCACACTCACTATAGCCAGCATGGAGGTGAGCACCCAGGTTCATTTTGAGCTCTGTTAAGCAGTGAAGCCCTGGAGCAATGAATTTCATGAGACACCTTGTGTTTTGGGTGAAACAAAAAATGAAAACCAGGTAATTTTATTTCCTCCAACAGCCTGCTTGATTGAACATTGCCTCTGCTGCACTCTCAGAGAGGGTGAATGGATGGGCCTGATGTATTTTCTCCACATACTTCTTTTTATCCGTCTGTCATGAGCCCTCATTAATCTTTCTTCTATCCAGGCTAGACATTCCTGAGCTTTCCAATTCTATATTCTTGTTAGAAGGTGCAGGCCTAGGAATATTTCCATCCTCTATCCCTGACAGGTTCTGAGATAAGCTGACCAGCCTGGCATGCTCACTTGAGGCTCCACCACTGCAACAGCACTCACACTAGATTCAGTGTCACTCACCACCCATTTCTTATGCTGTAGAACAGGGAAAACTACTCAGCAAATGAGTTGGCAAGGCTGTAGTTGGTGCTAACACGCTCAGGGGAGAGCCCTTTGGGCAGCGACCACACAAGCTTTAACCTTGGGGCTCTGCCCTGGCAGCGGTGCCAACCCCATCCCCCTTCCCTCACTCCCAACTCTTTGCCCCCTCTAGCCCCTCTGTGCTTCCCAGTGCAAGTGTCCAGCCCACTGAGTTTTCCTGAGGGACACTCTTCCCTGGCACTTGTCTATCTGGAACAGTAGCTGCAGGATATAAACAAGCTGTTTCCCTGTCCTATTTGCTCTTCCTGGGTTGTGTCAATCCTAAACAGCACAGCCACATTCAGATGAGACGCAGACACTTTAAAAAATGACAGCCCTCACTTGTCTCATCAGAAGGGCTCAGCAGGGTCCTGCCACTGCTTCTGAGTGCGGCAGGGTGGAAAATGCTGCTCAGCCTGCAAACCTGAGGCTCAGCATGCCTTTCCCTCAGGGAAGAAGATCTGGCATCTGCCTCTAGATGAAAGACCCTAGCAAGGAGTGACAATGCATGCTGAGGGGTTGTTTTGCATCAAGAGAGTGGCCTGGCCCAGGGCTTCACAAGAGAGCCAGGCTGTGCCTTCCTGCTGCCCACCCTGACTCCTGTTTTGCAGCCCCCTGCAATCCATGAGCAGCATCCTGCTGCTGTCCCTCCTCTTCCCAACCAGACACCACCCCCACGGGAGTCAGAATGCTACCGTGCAGACCGATCTTCCCAGTGATCTTCCCAGACCCTGACGCGTCCGGTTACCCAGCAACCTTCCGTGGAGACAGGGCTCAAACGCAGCCAGAGTTCCCCGGCTCTCCCCGTGTTTTTCCCGAGGGAGCACGTCAGGCTCCCTCGGTGCCCGCAGAACCTTCCGGCGGCCGGCCGGAGCTGCGCTGCCCTGCTGCGGCCGGCGGCTGGCGAACGTGCTGACCGAGGGAGGTTTCGTGTGCGGCGATTTTGTGTCGTCCGTCAGGCTTAGGGGCCCGCGGAGCGCGGGGCAGGCTGCCGGGCACACCATCACGGCCACATTGCCATCTAGCCTCCCGCTCGGGGATGTGCAGCTCGCCGCCCGCAGCCCTGCCCGCCGAGCTCCGCCCGCATCACCCCCAGTTCGGCTGAGGTTTCACCGCTCTCTCCCCCTCCTCCCAGCCCCCAAAAGTCACCAGCTGCCTCCCCCAGCTCTGGGGTACATCCACCCTGCTGGCACAGGGCCACGAGACGGGGCCGCCTGTCTCCCAGCCCCAGTCTCCAAGCAGATGGAAGACATCAGCTCCCTGCTGCATCCTTCCACGATAATCTGTCTCGCCTGCTTCCTTTCCGGGACACCTCCTCTCACGGCCAGTAAATCCCCAGTGCTTGCCTGTCTTTTTCCAGACTCCAGCCTCATCACATGTCTTTCATGGGCAACCATCTTCCCAAAGGCCATCTCTCCCTACCCATGCAGGATACCTTAAAAAAAAAGACACCTCTTTCCCAACTCCCATGGAAGAATGTCTGGGCACGAAGTCCCCACCATCATCAGCAAATAGACACCCCCTTGGGAGCTTCAGCTGATGCAAATCCTATACCCAAATGTACAGGAAGTACACTAATCCAAGGACCTGGCTGGAACTGAATGGGGCACATTTGTAACGAGGCAAGAAGACCCCAGGATTCTGCCTTTAGCTTCCCTTTCACTTTGCAGCAGGTGCCAGCTCCCCAGAAGCTTCACTGGAGATGAGAGAACTCTTCCTAAGCACGTGTCACACTGGAAAAATTTTTCATTTATGATATAGAATCATGTTAATGGCAGAATGATAAACAGGGACCAGGGCAGAGAATGACCTTCTGGCTGCAGCCAAGATAGGAAGCATTTTGGTTTTTCTTCCCACCTCTGAGGGAATCGTTCCACCTGCCTGTATCCATCCTTTAAGAAAAGGACATGCAGGAAGAACTGCTACATGGAGAAGAAATCACATCTGCTTTCCTAGTAGGATGGCTGCAAAAAGAAAAGCCTTCCATTTGGAAAGCCTCAGTGGATCCCAAAGAAGGATGCCCCAAGCCAGAGCCCAGGAAATCCAGTAGCTGCTCCCAAGACAGCACTGGCTTGCTGCTCCGAACGCTCTGGAACAGAGGAGAGTGCAGCCTGGAAGTTGAGAACTAGCAGGTATTATCCCCTGTGCAGAAACAAAAGAGGGGACCTGGAAATGAGGACCCTTGAGCAGGGTCTGCTCAAAGGAAGAGATGGAGAACCTGGAGAACCCACATCAGCCTGGGCAAGGCCCCATCCATCTGCCCCTGCCTGCACAGCCTCTGCAGCCAGAGCAGCAGGGGATGACCACCCTGCAGCTGTGGCAGGGCACACATCAGTGGGATGGGGGGCCGCAGGCTGCGGGCTCATCCACAAGCCTGACCCTTTCCCATCAGAGAGATACGGCTACAGGCAGCACCTGGAACTTGCCAAGCACAGAGCTGTCAGCACAGGCCAGGGATTTCTGCTGAGACTATATTCCTCATCAGGGAACACAGGTAAAAACTGCAGGAGATGCACTATGGGATATGCTTAGCTTAGCTGTCTGCATGTCTGCTTACTAAGATCTGAGATTAAGGATTTAGTTCCCCATGTATCAGTTTACTTAGAACTAAAGCATCACTTCACATTTTAATCTCAAGTATGCTGCATTGTCTTGCCCGCTTCCTCTCGTGCCCTCTCCCCATGACCTCTCCCTCAGCAAAATGCTGGAAAGTTATTAGCAAATATTATGTGAAATGTTTAATATCCAAACAGCAGGGTCTGGCATCCCATGAGAGATTCATAGCCCCTATGGTCAGGACAAGAAAAACAAGGATTGTTTGCAGGCGCCCAGCTGGTTGATGCTTTGAGGCTGGAGTTGTTGCCAAGCAAAAATCTCACAGTAAAGTGTCCCTTCAGACAAGTTATAAACCAGGCTAGGCAGGAATGAGGTATTCAGCTGGAGTGAACCCCTCTTTGGCTCTACCCAGAGACTGTGCACAGAAACAAATACCTCGTACAAGTGCTATTTAAATTCTGTTCTCCAGCACTGGGTTAGTCGAAGGCATTTTCCTCTTCTGTTCTCAAAAGCATTTACATTAAGGAAGGCTGAGCTCCTTCTGTCTGCAGGAAGGCTGGAACAGACCTGTCAACTGGCTTATGATTTATTAAAAAATTAGAAAAGTATTTGTTTATGTGTTTTTTAGGGTTGGAGGAGTTTCAAAAGTTGCAGGTTTTCTAAAGCAAAAAAGGTTTCCTAGAGCAATTGAGTGGCATAAACACTTTACCTAAAAATGCATAAAAGCATAAAGCCTTTTTCTACTCCAAATATGATCCAGAAACAATTCCAACCATGAAAAAAAAGGCAACGGACAATGTCTGGAGGTCAGGCTGTGCCATGCCCTTGTAACACCGAAGCAAACCCCAAGCAAGGGAGGAAGGCCAGTCACACTTATTGCTGTGACTGCCACGAGAGTTGGCTCACTGTCCCACCTAGAAAAGCAGCATAAACATCTCCAAGCACACAGAGTTCCTCCTGGAAGTTGACTGCACTCAGATTGACTGGAAACACTGACTTCAACCAGGCGAGTATCTGCTCTGCTGCTGTGCCATTGGGCAGACAAACTTATGCAGGAGACAAGCCCAGGGCTTAAAGGCAGTGCCCATGGGGCACAGAGGACTTGGAACAGCAGACCCAACATTCCCCAGCCCCTGCACAACAGCAAACAAGGAACACGCTGTCAGCAGCAGATGATTCTGCTTTCCCTCAGAACTGAGTCCACAGGGAAATTTTACTTTGGGGGACAGTGCCATTACTTAAAGGTTAATATTGAAATTAAACCTATAGTGTAATCTTTTGTGTGTAATTACCTGGAGTAATGGAGTTTGAGGGGATCCAGGGCTCAATTTTTCCGGAGACAATGTGGATTTCACAGTGGGGACCATGGGGCAGATACATCTGCAAGGAGTAACTGGAGTGTGCTCAGCACTGCATTCTTTAGATCTTCACACTGAGGCAATGCAGAGCCAAAGTAAAGAGCTTTCCCAGCATAACCGGAAGAGGAGGCAGAAGGGCAAGGAGCAGCCAGCCACGACTGCCACTCAACCTGTGAGGAGCTGGCCTAACTTCTGCTGACTGCAGCCCCTGCACCCTCTTCCCCAGCACTGCTATTGCCTAGGAGTGCTCTGCTCAGCTCCATGGAAGAGCAGTTCTTTGGCTCCTGAATCCCAACCAGTCCTGAAAGCAAAAAAGTAGCATTTGCCCATTGCTGTACCTAAGCTCAGGAAACTGGACAACAGCCAGCCTCACCAAAAGCCCACCAAAGATGATGTCTGACAATGGTCCCAAGAACCAGTCCAAAAGGAAGCTTCCTCCTGTGGACCTTTCAATCTGAATCCAGCCCTTGCATTAATCTGAGAACACAATTTTATGGGGTTGGTCAGGTGGAGAGCACAGGCTGCATCTCAGCTCACTCCTTGGCTCCTCCTCCAGCTCCCCAATCCCTGGTATGCCCAGTTCAAGCAAACACCACATGCACTGCAGGCCACCATGCCCTCCTGATTCTAATTGTTCCTAAATACTTCTCTCAGGCAAAGACAGAAACTAGTCTTTTTATTGAATGTGCCCAAAGTACCCATAGCTCATTATGTATCTCTCCTACCACATTACTTGTGAATATATTTTGTTGACCCCCAGTATCACTGGGCCAGGGATTGAGTCTTGCTCCTTGGGAACTGGGAAAGGCAGAAATAGGGAAGAGAGCAATAGAGGACAAGGATTTTCACATTCTCATTTTAATGATGACAGACCAGATTAACACCATAGGAGGAGTAAGGGTGAAGGACCATTTCCCAAACATACTGCAGGTGTTCTGTGAAATAAATCAACCTTCTTTTGGAGAAAAAGAAACTATTTCAATATTTCAATTAGTTGCTTGAAATTCTTAAAAGAGAGGAGAGATTCTTGATGAACATCAGCTTTTTCATGTTTCACCAGTTTCTGGAAAAGGACTAAGGAACACCTACTGTATGAAAGGACATAAAAGGATTACTGAAGATCTCTCTTAGTATTCATACAAAGTTGCGGGCAATGGCCAGTACTTTGGAGAACTCGCCCTCTCTTCTTCGCAGTGTGTAGGGTATTGGTGTTTTTATTCTAGTCCCTATTGGATTTCCATTATCTTCTATGAGTACCACATTGTTGGAATCAAATCTAGGTGTCATGGTGGAGCCAGGCATCTTGTGCCCTACAATTAAAGCCTTCTTCTTTTCTCCTTTGATAGCCAGAAGGATCTTATCTCCGACTTTGCCAACTCCAGTCTTGTTATACACATGGATACATTTTGGTGGCCGGTGGTAGGGTGTGTTCCCCAAGGCGCTGTTGTCCACCACTCGCACACGGGTTAGTTTCTGTATTGCTCGGCATGCTCCAGTGATGCTACCAAGAGACAGGAGAGAATGAGAGACACATCTCCTCAGTAATCCTTGGGGAGCAAAGGCAAACCCAACACAGAATCTTGCCACAGAATCACAAGCCACTCGCAAGGCGCCAGCAACAAATATCTACCACATGGGTGACACACTGACTGCATTCAATGTGCTCTTTGAAAGTCAGCTGCTACTTTGGGCTTTGCACACTCTTTACTAAATGTCAAATATAAAATGACCTTTCTACTCTGAAACACAACTAAAAGATGGCGTGAAGAGTGGCTTATATATCATGGGCTTTTTAGCAACTGCAGATGATCCAGCTTCAATCTACAAGCAAACAAATGTGCTCACTTCTGTTTCAAACAGCCTGCAGGAAGGTAAGAATCAAGTCAGGCTCTTTCAATCTTGCACACAGTCCCCAGCACTAAGGACTTTTATGGCCAATCTTCCTTTTAGTGAAGTCTGTGAGTCTCACAGCTTATTTTGCTCTCAGTAAGACCTCTGAGGTCCTGCTGTGGCTGTTCTAAGCTGTTCCCAACTAGAGTCTAAGAGATCACCACCTTCCCCATGTGGAAGGAATCCAGACAGACACAGTCTCTTCTGTATGCTCGCTTTGTGGGAGTAAAAAACAACATAAACAAACTGCACAATACTAAGTTTTTAGGTCTGACTAAGAATATACTTGGGAACAACAGGAACATACTGCCTTACAAAAACCATTATTCTTTTATTCAATCAGCTCAAACTCAAGTGTTTTGTTGCTCGTCTTCAAAGGACACCCAATCACAGACCATTGGAAAAGCAGGAAGATCCTCTCTGCTGCTAAACAACTGCTTTGCAGTGAGGTAGTAGAAACATGCTGGCCAGAGCTGCAGGAATGCCAACCTGCTGCCAGCTGAACTACTCAGTGACAACATATGGAAGCAACTTAACCATTCATCTTGCTTTTCAGAGTAGAAGTGTGTAAAATAAGCAGGGACCATCATCCCTTCTTGAAGAGGAAGGGCCTGTATTTGCAAAGCTACCTAAAAGATGGGCATGCACACCACATGGCCATCAGCTGAAGCAGATATTTTTACACATGGTGAAGAAGGCCAGCTGAGTCAGTCTGCATTAGTCCAACTGCTTCAGAGGTCAAGCACTGCCTTTCAAGATCTGTTTCCCACAGTAGAGGCCTACTTTAGCTTTTCCCTCTCTCTCAGAAGTCACTAATCTCTGCAAGCAGCCATCCTCTCCCACCCCAGGGACTGCAGTACACCACACTCTCTCTCCTCTGCCCACCATATGTGGCTGCACAACAGGGAAAGCAGAAGAGAGGAGGCTGAAAAAAGAGAAGCAAGGAGCAGGGAAAACCTTGGTGGGACCAAGTGTACAACACAGCAGTAGCAAACAGATATAAATGTGACTGTCCATGAACCACTAGACAATAATAACTGCACTGGGAGAACTTTTTCTTTCCCTTTTTTCTTCATTTCTGCCACAGTCTTGGAGGAATACTCCACAAAGAAAAGGTCTCCCCATAAAATTTTTTGAACTCCTGTTCACCTCCCTGTCATTGTCACTTATATATGCTTTAAATGTGTACTGGCCAATGCTTTCATGCAGCCCACTTACAGAGAAAGCCAGGAAGACCTGGATACCTCCTTAAGATAGCTCCCAGGACTATCACACAACCTAGCTCTGAGCATTGTCTTAATCCCCCCTCTAGACCACAGTCCTGGGAATGACTATTCTCATCCTTTAAACTGAAGCCCTGACCCTTCAAAGAGTTATAGAGATTCCCCAAATTGGCAGAGTGCACTGTGGGATTAAGCTCTAAGCTTTGTGCAAGGCACTGTAAAACATTAAGTCCATAAATTTAAAACTTTAAATGCCTAGAGCCTGGAACAAGAAACAAAAGAAAAATAACAAAATAGACACTGTTAAATATGGGAAAGTAATTTTTCAGATTATTTTTATTCTCAATAACTTAAATGATAAAGCAGGGGCTCACTGTTGTTTATTTGTTTGAGGTGTTTTCACACTTGCATGAGAAACACAGAGACTTTCAACTTCTACTTGCAGGCTCATGTATTGCTGTCAAAGGCCTAAAAGGCTCCTTACACACATATGAAAATGCAGAGTTCACAGTGCCAGGAACCTACAAATGGAGTGTCTGGGCTCACTTTTCAACCTATTAAAGGACAACTGTGAGATTTTGAATTGAAATTATGTACCTTAATCTACTTAACAGCATCTCTTTCAATCAAGAAACATTCTGAAGAAAACAAAAGCAAAATTTGAAAGTTACCTGAACTGTCGTTGGATCACAGCACTGCTTAGATGGGTTAAAGATAAACCAAACTGTCTATTCAGGAGAGCCATTTGGTAACCAACCCTGCATAAGATACAAAAGAATTATTAACTCTGGAAAATGGACAGAATTTGGTTTGCTTTATTTCCTTTACATGAATCACACACCAGGGCCTCGGCACCCATTTAGATGCTGCAATCCACAGGACACAGAGTGGTAGCAGCATCTGCAGCACACTACAAGCAGATCTACAACCCCTGCCTGAATTCAGGAGGAAATGTAATTCATACACATATACTACAAAGCTGGATTCAGTATCACTGCATTGCAGTTCCCAACACACAGAGGTAAGGGCCCTTCTGCGTGCCCTGTGAATCATGTAACAAGAAGCAGGTTTGAGAATTTCAGACGTGAACTGGTTTAGAGGCTGCAGTGCCCAGTAAAAGCCATCACGGTTACTTGGAAAAGCTGCCAAGGTTACCTACAAAACCAAGCAAAAGGCCAAATAACCCACAGACTGGCATCACAGCTTCAGGAAACAATCTGTCAGACAAGAAACAGGTCAGAGCTCCACTGGTGAGGTCACACTCTCTCTTAGCATACAGCAGTGTTAAGCAGCCTGTTAGGAGACCACATTTACACTGCTGCCAGTCTTGCCCTGTTCAGGCTGCCAGAGAAAAGAGCTCCCTGTACCTTTAGGGTGCCATACACTGCACACCACCCTGAGTCCCGCAGAGCTGGGTTACAAGGTAACCCCCGAGTGAGAACCACACCCTCTTCCCTGCCCACGTCTATGGCGGCTCCCTAACCTCATTCTGTCACACTGATGGGGACCAGCCTGCATGCGCAGTCACGAAGGCTTATTGGAACCCAGATCACTTTCCCAAACATCATTAGCCAGCGATGACCAGGTGGTTATGGTGGCAGATCCAAGTGAAGGGAGGAAACAAGACAGACCCAGTCCTCTCTCAGGCCAGCTCAGGTACAGCTAAGACTTTCCACCTGACTGCAACTACTACCATGTGACACTGCTTGCTGTGACTTTGGCAGTGTAACCAACACGTGCTCAGCTTCTCTCCTTTCTAAAGCAAACACTAAAGGTCCATTGACCTCATCTCTCTCTCTGATAGTTCTGATGAGTTTTGGGCTAAAATATAGTAATACATTGTAAAGTCATTTTTTAACTGTTATTTTAAAAACAAAGCTGAATTAACTTCTCTAGGGAGGAAAAATACCCACAGAGCCTTCTGACAGACAATAACACAGCTCTTATCACAACCAAGTAAAGTCCAGCCTAAATCTTCACTCCCTCTTTTATTACTTCTTTTCTCCAATGTGTTTGCTTACTTGGGGACATGTGTAAGTTTTAGGGTTTGCAGTTGTTCTACAGAGCAAGTGTTACCTGAGAGCACAATGAGAAGCACAGGACACGAGCACCACAGCAGTTTTGAGCGGTGCTGCCTGAGCAAAGCACAGGTGGCAAACCAACTGTCATACAGACAGGTTTGGAAGAGAACAGCAAGAGCCAAAGCTTATACTTATTTATTGACTTTTTTTAAAGCCACTTTTCTGTGGGGTAGATGACCAGCAAATGAGTCGAGGACTTGTCTGCACTGTCTCCTCTCTGAAATCAGACTCCAAAAGGGCTGTGTTTGTGCCACATCTCCTTATCTAGCTGTGTGATCCTAATGACAGCAAGGCCCTGTTGCATTTACAGTGCTGCTGGCAATCAAGGTCCAATACCTGGCCTTGCTGCTGCTCAGACTTCTAAGCAAGTTCAACTATGCTGACTTGCTTTAAGCCCACTCTTTGCCTGTGTCCTGTTCTACATGTGGGTGTGCTGTCTCTCCATGTGAAATTCACACTTGATGGGTAATAATGCTCCTACTTCCTCCAGAATCACAACGAGCCTTTGGATCCCTCTACAAACCCAAACAAGCAACAGCAAGCTGGCCTCTCTGCTGTCTTTCATAGACACTTCTTGGGGAGATCATATACCACTGTCACCCCCATCTCTATTTCCTAGCAGGCATGGTAGCCTTGGTGGCTGGAGAAGGTGCGTCCGCTCATCCTCATCGCTATGTAAGACCAGTAGGAGAGGCCTCCGGGCTCGTGACAAGGCAGGCACAGCTCCAGGCTCTGGGCCAGCATAGAAAGATGTGCTTAAAGCACATCTAAATTGTGCTAAAGTGCTGCCTAAACTCTGAACTCACTCATTGCTCCTGGGAGAAGTCACTGTTTGTCTCTACCCCGTGGCAGCAGTGAAGGTTTGAAGTTACAAAACTACCAGCGGAAGCATCAACAGCATTAAGTGTCCAAGGACTGTTTATTTTTCCAGATGACTCAGTAACCCCTTCTTAGCTAAGGATTATTCCTCAGCACATTAAGATGTGTCACAAGCTAAGAAATTTTGCATGATTGATTATTTGGTATGAAGCATCCTGTTAGCAACCGAGTAAACAGGGGGGATGCTTCCAATTAGCAGGAGGGTTCAAGGTGGAAGGGAAAGAAGAATGCATCTATGGCATAAAGAGCAGCATTCAAGGGTGCAAGTGTGTTCACAAAGAGTGAATCACAACTTCATCTATTGCAACATGCCAGTTTCCTTTCTAGAAAGGAACAGCCAATAGGCTGGGTCTGTCTTCAGGTGTTCCTACCAGACCCAGTCCCAATTTGATCCCTCTGTGGCTGTGAACTTCATCTCTCCTACCCTCAGTTTCCCCCTGTGGAGTTGCTAATTGCTAAACAAGTAAGGGCACAGAAGCCGTTCACTCTGCCACATTTGGTGCTGCCACATGAACACTCCCAGTTGGTGCCAAAATTGAAGAGCTGCTTGCTATAAAGTGATGACAGCCATCAGCCCCAGTGCCCTCAGAACTTTCCTCCTTCCCAGCACACATTCCCTCACACCAGTGGGTCTTAAAAGGCTCAGAGGAAGCTGCACTTAGGCACGGGGAATGCACATGATCCAAGTTTGCTTCTGAAGGCGGCTCTCCTCAGGTTATCAGGTTTCAGTGCTCACAGGTGTATGGGAAGAGTAACCCCATAACCTTCAAGCACAGGAAAATCTGTAGGAATTCCCAGAAGTCTGCCATTGGTTCTGCCCAACTGAGACAGGCAGGAGCACACTCCAAAATAACCTAGGACAGGCAAAACACCACCACTTGCTTAGTGCTTACTCACTAATACACTCCTGACCAAGGATTTATCTTTGAAGAGACTTTTGGAGGTCATCTAGTCCAATCTCCTGCTCAAGCAGGATTAATTTCCAAGCCTTTCATGCTAGGCAAGAGCGTATTTAAACAGACACTATCCTAAAATGAGAGGCCTAATGCAGAAGCAACTATTGATATAACATTGACCACTCAGAGCTGCACCAAAACATCAATAAAGAACAATGCAGAGGAATCTCTTGCTGTTTCTACCCTGCTGCCCCCAATTTCTAGTGGTGGCTCTATCTCATGAAAATCAGTCACAGAGACACTCTGCCCCTCTCCACATATCTGTTAAAAGTTATCACAGAGCTCAGACAAGAGCTCAAAGTAACCTTCAGAAAAGGGTATTTGCTAGGAATTTGTTCATCAAATATTCACTAAAATGACCCTATTTCTACTTCACTGAATTACTTCTGAGTATGCAATAACCTGCTACTGCAAATACTCTTCTCAAGGGCCCTTCAGCTTTACCCCATTCAATGCAAAAGACCGACATAAAATTCCAACACTGCTCAACAGAGAAACTCTTCATCAGTTGCAAATGTCTGGAAGTTATTTACCCACTGCACCATTTTCAAGTGCTCTAGCTATCACCTTCAGCGGTTTTTCTTAATATTAAAGAACTAACTTATATTCACTACAATCTTGATTGGCTTTTGAATGGAGAAATTCTGCAGTTTCATCCCAGCTAATAAAATTGGAAAATATAAGAAATACATGCACAGTATTTTCATCAAATGCATGCAAACACATGGGTAGACCACCTCAGGGAATTGATACAGAGCAAGGACATGTGCCAGACAAGGAAGACAGGATTACATACTGACTTTGAATGAACATCATGGCACACAGCACCAAGAAAGGGAGCCCTGTGTCACTCCAGCACACACTTCCATCACCTCCCTTAACCTGGCTTTAGCACTTAGTAGTCAGTCACAGTTTTCAGCTAGCTCAGTTTCTTGATCCAGCTCATCCTGAAGGCACACAAACACTGCTGCAACCAAATGTGGCACAACACAAGACTGAGACTTCTTCCACTGGCAACCCAGCCCTATGTGGTGACGGTATCTCCAAAGAAACACCAGGGGATTTGGACAAAATAAGGATCTCTTGTCATTTCAGCAGAAAGACCAATGTGCTTCACAAGAATGGTCTGCATGAACCTGCTCTACTAATACAGCCATGGGAGCACTGAAAAGGTCTGCATCTGAACACTCCAGAAGCCATTGCAACAGCCCTGACCACATTCTTACCAGTGGTGTATACCCTAAAAAACAGTCAAGGCACCATTCTTACCTTGTCTGCATCCTACAGTAAATGCAATTTTAGAGTGCTGTTACCTGGCAATCCAGTACTACCTTACTTTTTATCACAAGTTTTGGAACTAACCCCTCCTACCTATATTCCCAAGATCTGTAATTCCATAATCATTCAGCTACTCCTTTTCCTTCTTTCTGTCGGCAATCCACACAGACAGGCCCTGTAGAAAACCACAGGATGTTTGCTTTGCAACATCCATTTGCAAAATGGATATTGCAAAGCAAATGCTGAGGCAAACTAACCAAAGCCTGCTGTCAAAACCAAAGAAACCAGGTAAAAACATTCTTCACTTTTATAGCAGTGACCTGATCTGCACAGTCAAACAGTGGGGACCAGCATCACCTTTATTCTTGTAAAAGATCAAAACAGACATGCTCCAGGCACCATAAAGATGTGAACTGCATCTGTCATCCATCATTAAAATACAGGAAATAAACCCAAGACAGCACATGCCACACAAATGCCTAAACCCCTACTCTGCCACTGCAGGTCTATTTATAGACTGTCTGCCACAGTGAGCTGCAGGAGCCAACTGTGAACTTTGATCCATTCACAGCTCTCCTCATAAAAGAAACAATGTGATTAAGGGCTGCGTGTGTTAAAAATACAGAAGATATTCATTACCAAGGCATAATTGGTTTTACATTAATGACAGACAAAAAGGTCAGGATCCACAAAGAGGAATTAAGTCTTTTTTAAACCTGTTTATGAATAAGATTAGCTATTAAAAATGGTATTTACTGATCCAAGTTACCAACAGTAACTCATTACAGGTACATCTGTTAACAATTTTGTAGCAAAACACACTAACCTCATTTTTCAGACCACAATCAGGAATGGCAGATAACAAAAGAGCCGCATACCTTTAAAATAAAACTTACTTTTGATATTTTAAGTATCCAGAAGTAACAACTCCAAAGTACTTATGGTACTTTATTGTTCTAATATCCAAACACCTAAAATCATCCTATATATTTATATTCACAGCACTGTACTAGAATCGGGAGGGGTTATTCCCAGTGCCCCAGCAGAAAGAGAGGACAACTGTGTGAAGTCAAAGGAAATGAGCAGTAGAGAAGGTACTGGATTAGCCCCAGAACTTCTCTCTGGGCCTGTGGGATTTGAGGTGAAGCCAAGAAAGGTCCCTCCCCTGTCCCTGCCTTTTGGGAATTACATGTGAATTCAGAGAACTGCCCACACTATCATAATTTTACACTGCTATCACCTCTCAAATGTCTCTTCACTGGTTTTAGAAGTATTGAGGTCTCAGGAGTAGGACAATGGTGGAAAGCCACAAGACCAGATGTGGCTGCCAGCCCCAACCTGGGTGGCCAGGCCCCAAGCAGTAAGGTGCAATCACAACCCAGACAGCAGTAACCACACTGGGGGAGTTGTGGCCAGGAGAAAACACAAAGAAGGAAGAGAAAGTGTGTAGCTGTGTCTCAACCATGAAAAAAAGTCAGGAACCACTGACCTAGGCTAGTTGTTCACAGAACAAAAAACTATAGTAGCTCTAGGTCTTCCTGATAAAGCTGTAGCAGAAAAGGATGCCTAATGCTGTCAGAATTGAGGCTTAAGAGAAACATGACCTGGAGACGAAAGACACGCTTGCATCACAAGGCAGTACAGAGCTACCTGCAGGTTTGTGAGGCATAAGCCTCATTTCTCCCTCAGAAACTTCCCTTAACTCAGTCTCTCTCCTTCCAAACAAGACCCTCTCAGGCAAGCCTGGAAAGGTTTGGAAACAGAGAAGTCAACAGAGCTCAGATGAGGATCTGTGTCCTGCTGTTAAAAAGGCTGGTTTTCCCACCTGTTTTTACTACAAAGATTAAGTTATTCATGCTTTTATGAAATATGTCATACTGTCTTTTCCCCCAGTTGCCTCCCCGTACTCACTGGACCTCCAAAAGAGCTTTCTGGAGAATAACCAGGAAAGCACAGACCAGTGCCCACACTTCCCGAGTCCCCGTGACACACGTGAGTAAATGCCACACTTGTCAGGACACAGGAATTCCCGTCTAACTTTGCTGCATGACTACTCATACCCACAAAAGCATAACCCCAGCATCGCAGCCCCACACGAATTCTGAGTGAAGAAACTCCCTAAACATGCAGGAACTTCAGAAGTGTTTCCCGTCTCTCCCAGGCCACACTGCGGAGGCACGGACTGCAATCCAGCGGGAGCAAGACACACAAAGGCTGCGGCTCCAGCTGCTTTCGTGCGGTGTCACCACTCACTGCCGCTCAAGTGCCACTCAAACTCGCGCCGCGCATCTTCGGGGACAGCGTTTCTCCGTCCCTCTAGAGCAGCAGCTCATGCTCAGGGCTCACACGTTCCCAGCCCTGTGCACAGAGCACCAGGGGCACCTGCGAGCAGCTCCCTCCAAGGCACGGGCGGCAGGGCCGGGACNGCCCGGCCAGCCCCGGGGCCCACAGGCGAGCACGGCAGCGGCACAGCCCGAGCGCCCGGGGGTTGAGAAGGGCCGTGTGAAGGCCGGGCGCCGGCCCCGGGGAAAAGCCAACACGCCGGGAGCAGGCTGGCGCGGCGGCGGGGCAAGGCCGGGTACCGGCCCTACTGGGCGCTGCGGTACCGAGCTATTCTGCACTGCGCTGCACTCCCAGCGTCGTGTCCCGTGTCCCGTGTCCCATCTCCCGTGTCCCACCGCTCCCCAGGCCCCGCCGCGCACCTCCGCCTAGAGCGCGCGCGCCTTACCGCCAAGCAGCGCAGCCCCCGTGCGCACGCGCGGCGCCGCGGCCC
>VXBU01003360.1:173265-241463 GCA_013400315.1 Bombycilla garrulus | reverse complement strand
TGGGGGTTTCCTTCTGGCCTTTGCCGTGCCTCGCCTCGGCTGCTGTTGGGTCACGGGGTCTGTGCGCCTCGGGGGGTCGCCGGACCCCTGCCCGCGGCGCGCCCGTCTCTTCTGCGGTCGGCGTTTTTGTGCGTGTTTGGGCTGGGAGAGCTGCCCTCCCGCCCCCCGCCGCTCCTGCGGGCACCGCTGTGAGGAAGAGCGGCAGGGATGTTCCGAGGGAGCTGGGAGCAGCGAGCCGGTTTCTTATATTACCGTGTTTCTCCTCCCCTAGAATACTTGACAAAGGGCTATCAGATATGGCTCATGTCCGTGGCCAAATAGCTAAGCGGTCCCTTTTTGCTCTTGTCTCGGTCGCCAGCTCCTCCACATCAGCAAACCGTATTTTTTTCTTCCTGCCGTAGAGTACACCCCTTATGTAGCTACCTGCTGGAGGGGGCATCACGCCAAAAATCTGCGGTGTGGCTGCAGTCAGCCTGGTGTTCTCAGCAGGTTTGGTAGCGCGCTCAGCTGGATGGAGAGCAGGTGTTTTGTCTGGGCTCCTCCCTCCCTTGCCTCTCCCTATAGTAGAAGTTAGAAACAAAAAACCTATCAGTGGGTGCTCAGGGGGGCTAATTTAGTTGTGCGTAGTCCTAGAGGAGTCCCCTGTCTCCTGGATTTGTCTGTTACTGTGAAGTGTCCTGCTCCGTGGTGTCATTCTCTGGAGGGAGCACACACCGAAGGCCATGGGCTGTGGGGCAGGAGCATCTGATGAGCAGCGGCCGCCAAGCTACGTGAAGGGTTGCATGGCTCAGGTGCCTTTTGGGTGGTGCTGCCGATGCCCCTCCTGAGTGTGGGACAGAGCCTTTCTAAGTGCATTGGCAGAGACCCGTACCCCTCCCCTGCAAACAATCGAACCATACAGTCCCTAATAGCTTTTATTACTCTTAATGCTTCTGAGAGAACACAGAGCCGACCACTCAGCTTGTAACTGACTCCAGGAGGACTCCATTCAACCAGAAATAGCAAAGCATTACTTCTAATGACTGCAATTAGCTGGTCTCTACCGAGGAAGGCCTTTATCATCTTGATCCTTTTAGTAGTAGGAATACACTATCTTCATGGGGAGAGAAGTCCATTCTGCAGTCTTCACCTGGATACCATAAGAGCAAAATAAACATGAAAAAAAGATGCCTTTGAGGGGGTTGGGAAGAGGCTCTGGTTTGACTCATAAGTATGTTTTGTTGCACTAAGTTTGCTCTATTTTTGTCTGTTCCTGTCTTTGGTAACCCTGGAAGGAACTGAAGCTACTGTATTTTCTGGGGGTGTCAGTTTTCATGTCAAGAAGGCATCGCCACGAGGCTCTGCAATGCTCCCTTTTCTTGCCCTTTGACCGGAGCACAGTGCAGCTATCCTGAATTTTTCTGAAGCCATGAGTTTGAGCCAAGGAAAGAAAAATCCTGAGTGTGCTTTCCTTCTAGTTTGTGTGGGGGTTTAATTTTATTTTTTTTTTCTTTCTGGGATTAAAATATCCTTGCTTATATTTTTCAGCTTTCTGCAGTAATGAAGTGGGCTAGGAACTTGCTTGGAGGGGGTTTTTATATTGTTTATGTGGGAAAAAAAACACCTCCACGAAATCTCTTAATTCTGGGAGCTAGAACTTCCAGAAAATCCCAGGTAGCCTAAGGTTTGCAATAAAAGCCTGAGAGCTGTCAGTGCCCAGGCCATGTTTGGTTTTTTTTGTGTGTGTGGTTTTTTCTGCTTTCTTTTTTCTTTATTTTTGTGGTTTTTTTTTTTTTTTTTTTTTTTTTTTTTTTTTTGTTGTTTTTTTTTTTTTTTTTTTTTTTTTTTTTGGTCTGTTGTTAATCACACTTTGCGTGAGCCTCTGGTCACTGGGAGCCCCGAAGCATCCTGCCGGCAGCTCCTCTGCCACTGCACCGAGGTGCGGCCCCAGCCTCCATCCTTCCTGCAAGCGCCCCGTCTCCGTCCTGGTGGCCTGGGTGAGGCTGTGCGCTGAAAATCCAAGGACTGCACGGAGCACCTCCCGCTCCCACCGACGGCAGCTGGGACCCGTGTCATCTGACGTGAAGCCTGCGCAGCCCTGTAGGGCTCGGGGAGGGAGGAGGCCCTGGGTGTAGGATACTCCGTGTGCGCTGTTAATTGCAGACAGCTGGTTATGGATCCTGTGGCTGATTTGCATATCAAAGCATCTGAGAGCTCTGCCGTGGGTAGGGATGGGCAAGGATGATAAGGCTTGCTGGAGGCTGGGACTGGATATTCCCCGGGGCTTTTTGTGGTGCACAGATGAGACAAGATGATGGGAATGTTTGGGAAATGGAGTTTGTCTCTGTCCTTGAATGACAGGACTATAAAGGCTTTTCTAATCTAGCAGCTGCTTTTCTGAGGGTGGGAACCAAGCAATTCTTGGTGACAGCCCCTTAGGCTGCTCCTTCCCTGCCTCCTCCTGCACCAAGAGCTTGCTGGGTAGCCCTCAGTGTCGAGCCCTGCAGATGCACACACACACATAGCCCTCTCCCATCATCCAGCAGCTCCTGCAGCAAATGGCCAGTGTGCCGGCCGGCTGCTTGTTCTCCACACTGCCTCTCGCATGAGGAGGCGGAGGCCCTTCTTGGAGCCTCAAAGCAAAGGGGCAGATTTCCTACTGCCTGAACTGGCTCTGCAGGGTCTCAGGACTTTCCTGATGGCTCAGGAGATGTTGGGGAGGGGGTCCGGGGAGTGGCAGAGCTTTGAATGGGCCATTGCCTCTGAGATACTGAGTAAGTCAGAGGAAATTTGGCTGTGTCTGATCTCAATACAGCTGTCTGTTCTTCCTCCTGGCTCTGGAAATGAACCTGAGGAGCTTCAAACTTGCTTGCAGGCTGAGCTGGAAACTGAAATGCAGGTTTCCAGGAAGGGAGAGAGGTGGGGATCCCTGTGTCCCTCTGCCACTTTGTTCTTAGCAAGTGTGTTGCTGGTCCTAATGCTCTAGCTCTGAAGGACAGACCGTGGGGCAGGTGACCTGTCTGAAGGTAGCTCTGTGTTCATTGTGGGAGTTCCTGCTGCCTGGAACTGCAGTCCTTATCCTCTTTCCTGTGCCCTGTACAGCTCAGGCTCTTGCTGGGAAGGATTCCTCCCTTGCCTTCCTATCCATGAGGCAAGTTGATGTGTGCAGGACCTGCCCTGAGCACAGCCTTCCCAGGAGGCATCTCTCTGCCTGCAGCTTTCATCTGTCAGAAGCATTCTGGCTTGTCCAGGGTACTGAGTTGGGGGGCAGGCCTGATGCTTTGCCTAGAAAGTTGGTTAAAAGGAAAAAAATAAAAATCAAGGAATGAGAAAGAAATGTGTATGTATGTACACATTCTGCAACACAGAGGGTGTGAGATTCGTGAAGTCACTGCCAAGCTTGTAGAGCAAAGGCTTGCCATATAAAATGGCTTTTCTCTGAGCCTGCAGGCCTGTGGTTGGCACTGCCTTCTCACTTCATGTCCTTCCAGCATGGAGCTGGGTGTCTGCCCTCTGCTCCAAATACAGATTAGCTGCAGGAAGCCTGAGGTTGGCTTGCTATGAGAGATGTGTTTCTCTGCCCAGCACTCACTGCCCTTTTTACAGAGTTGTGTTTGCATGCTACCTTCCAGGATTGCTAAGCACTCCTGGAAAGGCTTCTGTTCTCCCCATGTTGAAATTGCCAGCCTGTCTTTCTCCTTCTTCTGTTTTCACTTCCCTTCCTTTACTCCGTGTTAAAGCCAGTTTGGGGAATGGAAGCAGTTCCCCAGTTTCCCAATGCTCTTGTCAGGCCAAACTCTTGGAGTGGCTACACAGCTTTTATGGGCAAAGGTAGGCATCCTGCTGGCATAGCCCACTACATCTGAGCAAGGTCTCCTGCTCTTGATGTGCTTTGGTCTAACTGTTGATGCCAGCAGCCTCAGCCCACATGGTTATGGTGCTAGGAAGAGAGAGAGCTCTTCTTTTATGCATGCTGTTTTTCCCCAGAGAAATTGGCTGTTGGTAGTACAGGTCTGGCTTAAAGCAAGGTTTTAAAGATTCCCATTTCTGTTGGCTGTTTGTGCTGTTGCATTAGAGAAAGGGCAGGGTCTCCTTAAGAACTGTGTATTAGGAAGGTGACACATTGCATCAGCGCAGGAGAAAGCAGTCACAGGCAGGATTCATGCTGCCTGATTTCAGTGTGCTCTGCTAGTGCTTTTCTGAACCACGACAGCCATGCAACCTCTGAGCAGCAAGCTGAAAAACCTCCCTGCCTTTCTCGGTCTAGAAGAGTGGCTGTTGCAGACCTTTCCTGTGTGTCTGGTCCCTGTCACTCCCTAGAAGGACTCTATGCCCCCAGAGCTACCCATATCCCTTCCCTGGGTGTGCTTATTGCCTCTCTACCCCTGTAATTTTTTGTACAGAGGAGTTGCTTGCTTTGACACCCTCTTTCCAAGCAAGACTCTCACAGGTTTCTGTGCAGGTCTCTGTTCCCAGTTTAGCACAGAGGACCACTCTGCAGACAGTGATGTGACCTCTGGCTCTGTCACCACGTGGTGTTGCCATGGGGAGGTGTTGTGCTTTCTCCTGGTGACCTGCATGGAAGAACTGTTCTGATGGGCTCCCTTAAATCACCCACCTGTCTCCTGATGTGTTGCTGACATGCATTAGGGGTAGAGTGCTATTCTTACAAGTGCAATTTTGCACGAGAGTGCATTTGGTGGGAGAGTTGTGTGCTGGCCTGGCCCTGCTTTTGTCAGATAAACAATGGCCTTTAGTAGACTTTGTTTCAGGTCCCTTCAAAGTCAGAGACCATCTTGACATGATCTTGTACTTAGAGGAAACTGGGATGGCAGCAGGCCTTGTCTTCTGTTCGAAATAATTATCACATCTGATGTTTGCTGCTGGATGGCAGAGAGCACCTGTCAATGACACAGACTGGGGAGGGTCTCTGAAGATGGCCTCAGGATATCTGTGCTCTTGAGACAAAAAATAATTGCCTTTGGGTCCCAAGGCAGATCTTAAAAGATCCTTCATCTCCCTGCACTTATGGTCTACCCTCCCTTTATGTGAAGCCGTTGAGTTTTGGAGGCTCTCAGGTGATGGGTGACATCTTGATGATGTCTGCATACACAAGTGGGTGGTTTGGTTTTGCTGGGCTCTAACTCCATGCTTGAGGCATAGACCTGGAAATGAGTTATTGTTGTGTGTCCACTGAGCTGCAGTTGCTGCCCAAGGACTCGCTATTACTCACAACACAGAAAAGGCAGCTTGAGCTGGCTTTAGTCACAAAGTTATAAATCTGGGAGGAAAGAGCTGGGTTTGCGGTGGATGTGAAACTTGGTGTGAACTCCCAGCTGGGGCAGAAGGAGCTGATGCAGCTCTTGGATAGGACTTAGCTCCTGCAGGCATGGAAAAGAGGAACAAATAAAATGTGACAGTAAGAGCTCCGTCTTCACCTTGCAAAGATCAGGGGTGATGAGTTAATTTTAAAACGCAAATCTAAGTACAAATCAGAATGGGTAACGAGACTATTTTGGTACATTGGATGTGGTCATATGGGCAAAGCCTTATAAAATTTCCCTGAAAGTACTTCCAGACTAAGACAACTTTTGCATGGTGAGCAGCCACCAGACAAAACATCTGGTGAAGGGAGAGTCCAAGGTTTGATCCCTTGAAATACAGGGGAAAAGAATGGTACTACATCCAGCCTGTCGTAATAAGCTAGAATAAACACTTAGTGTTTAGCTTAGTGTTTAGTGTTTATTCTGTTAGGGAGGTGGGAGGGAGAATATGCCAGTTAAAAATGACCAGCATCCATTTATCTGGAATGTAGTGCATCAAGTTGGTCAACACCCCTGCCATAGAGGATGGCCTGCCTCGTAGCTGAGTGGGGGCGATGGATGTAATAGATCTTGACTTAAGTCAGCCTGTGTCAGTGACCCAAGCGTAAGCCTTGTAAACAAATGAGGAGATAGGAAGCGTGCCCCATGTGGACCCTCAACTAATGGCAAAGCTGTATTCAAAAGAGTTTCTGTCTGATAAAGAGACCCTAGCTAGGCAGGCAGGGCAAGATATTGGTAATTGAAGACTGAGGATTAGTGCTCTTCTGGGAAGCAGAAAAACACAAGGGAAGCCTTGTGCCAGACTGTGTGAGGAGTGACACCTCTGAGGTGCAGGAAGCAATTGGTGCTCTCCTGAACAGACATGAGGTGTTTCTGAAGGGCAGGCTCAGATCTAGATGCAACTCTTGGAGAAGGATGTGCGCAAACAAGAGGCTTAATAGAAATTAAGGTCTTTAGAAATATGGTGTGGGAGGAAGAATGAGAAGAGCTGTGAGAAGGACTGTGTAGCCTGAGTAAGAAAAGGTGGAGGAGGCACCTTCATGGTCTTTAAGAGTGTACAGCAATGTACATTTTTAGAAGACTGTAGTTGTGATGAAGACAGGACAGGAAGTCACTCTACCTGTAATTAGGGATTTCAGACTTTATGGTTCCCTGTAATATTAGTTGGGCTATCTTGAAGGGCTTTTTGGGAAGTATATGTTAGTTTTGGAAGAAATTAGTCAAAAGTCTGTAATCTGGATGACTTGCAACTGGCTCAAATGAAGAATCTTGCCAGATGACTTTTAAGGCCCCTTCAAGCGTGGCAGTTGTATGAAACATTTTACACCTGGAAAGGCAGCAGTGAGTAGCCCTAAGAATGAGACTCTACTGCCACAGATGATGCTGGGGAGATGGATACTAAGATACACTGTCTAAATCCAGTGTTGGTGCTCAGTAAAGGCTGCTGAAAATTTGAAGAGAATGCATGAAAATTACATAGTTATTAGTCTGAGGCCTGAAGAGATTTGTGGTGAGAAACATAAGATCAGTCTGTTTATCTAATCAAGGAAAAGATGGAGGTGAGGCTTGGTTATCCTGCATGAGCATAACATATCTTATGACTATGTATCATTAGCTTGGTAGAGCAGAAATGCCAGGCTATGAACAGTGGCAAAAAAAAAAAAAACTGTAGTGAGATGCTGGGACTGTGGTCACCTTCAGAGCTATGCAGCCAGCTCTGCCTTCTCTTCTTGTACATGTGGAGATCTTTGCCTGTTGTTTTTTCAGTGCACCTCTGTTCTCTGGGTTTCTTACTCCCCTTTCCTGTTGCTCTTTAGTATCTAAGGCTTTTTGTTGAGACTCCTCCACCTTATGAGGTGACAGCTCCAGTAAAACAAAGCACTTACCTGGCCCCAGCTTAGGTAGGGTGATGCCCTGACAAACCCACACCATTCTCTGTGCATGTGACTCTGAAATTGTTCCCTGCCTCTCCTTGTCCCATCCTGTCATCTGCCTCTGACTGATTTATAGCATCCCTCCTCCTGTGGTGCCCAGCTACTTTGCCAAACAGGTACTTGGAAGCAGCCAACACCTAACACCATTCCAAACTCAGCATCCCAGCTGGTGAAAATGGTTAATGAAACCTTGCCTCTGGTTCCTGCCAGTCTGTAATGCAGTGCTTTGTCACTTTGAGCTACTGGTTTATTTAGGGTCATTATGCCTGTTTTCAGTCCGTGAGGTGATGATTCTTCCTTAGTCCAGTGAACAAACCTTGAAAGGGAGACTGGGCGAGATACCGCAGCAGATGGCTCACTAAAATCTTGCTACATCCACAATTTCCCTTTCACCCACTAACGTTGTAATGCTGTTAAAAATAAAAATGATCCAGTGTGCCTGACAGGATGTATCCCTTGTAAATCCCTGCTGCATAGTGCTCCTGGAATTTCATGCTCTCTGTCTTCATGTTTTATTACTGCCTGGGGTAGGAGGGGAATTTCAAAGCTGGTAGATAGCTCCTGACTATGGTTTCAAGTCAAGAGAGGCAAATGCTTTGATGTGCTTTAAACAAAAAGGGGGGAAAACCTCCAGTGTTTCACTTCTTTATTTTGTTTTCTTTAAAGCTTTGTTCTATTTGGTGAGAGCAGAGCTCTGTTTTGTAGGGAATAATGCCAGTAAGTCTTTATGTTTTCATCTGGGGAGTTGAGCCCTTCAGAGTGGAACAGCAAAGTTGTTCCAGGAGTTGTGGTGTTGTGGAGTAAGAGCCGTAGCTCAGCTTTTCTCTGGTGGATATGGAGTGAGGACGTACCTTTGCAAATCAAAGGTTTAACACCATGGTATGGTGGCAGTATCTGAGCATGGTCTGGGCCATGTCTTTGGGATGCGTTAGGTGTCTCCTCCAAAACACCTGCAGCTTCTGGCCTGTTTGATGTGTAGGACTGCCTGCTTTGATTGCGCTGCCAATACATTATTTTAGAAAAAAATGCTCCTGCTTCTAAAGTCTGGTTTTATTCCACCACCTTAAAACACCAAGAAGCAGTTTTGCCAGTATAACTGCACCTCCATCATCAGACTTATGCTTGTGGAGACATGTTGATTGCTTGGGTCTTTGCCTCTGTGTCTGACACAGCTGTGCTTGCAGATGTCTCTGGGGGTGGCTGGACGTGGAAGATCAAATAGAGTCTTCAGATAGAACTTGCAGATCTGGGGAAGAGATGGGGCAGTCTAAGTAGAGGAGGTGAGCGATTTTTTTGAGCCTCTTTTCAGAATACATGAGAGTGAGTGGAAGTGTCTGTCTGGCAAATAGAGAAAAGCAGGTTTTTGACAGTGTAGACATAGGTGGCTTTGCTATTTGAACAGCAGCACATATATTCAGTCTTGTGTTGTTTGCACTGCATTTCTTGGAGCAAAAAAAGGAATTTTTAGACCCGTTTGGTGAACGTAGATTCCAACCCTTCCAAGCAGTGGTACAGGTAGGGCTACGTATTGTGGCTGAGTAGGTGTGTGGGCTGGAAACTCCCAGCCTAGTCCTGAAAAACTACTGCAGGGTGGTGAGCCTGTCTGGCCTGGGGCAGAGATGCCCACCTGCTCTTCCTTCTGTTCCCCTCTCTGTCCTCTGGTTGGATGGTTGTTTCCATGCTGTCAGTCATCCTGATCATCCTCTAATTGCCTCACAGCCCACTCCAGCATTTCAGAGCATCCTTTGACTTCACACGAAGGAACATTTCTGATTGCAAAACCCTCCCTTTCTACCAGCTCCTCCTTTCTGAGCTGGCTCTGGAGACTCCAAGAGCTCTGGGCCAACACCCTCTCTGCCTATCCCAATGCCAGGGCTTGACTGCCTTGTTATTCCTGCTCTGCCTTCCCACTTAGATAGGCGTGCATTTTCATACCCTTTTTGCCTGCAGGAGTCTTGTGGCAGGTGGATTTCAGTATCAAGGAGGGTTTGAGACTTAAATGTGGCTGGAGAGCAGTGATTTGGTGTTGATAATTTTGTTTCTTGGGTTGTTTTGTTGGGTTTTTTAATCTGCCTGTACTTCTTAAAGTATATGTGTTGGAGATGGTGGGACATGAAGAGCTGTCCCATCGCTTGGTAAGTGAGTAGGCAAGAGAAGGTCCAAGAGGAAGACCTTCTGGTACATGTTGCTGCCTGAAGTGCTGGGGGAGGAACCTAGTGGCTAGTCCTGAGAGAGGTGTTGCTCATCCAGGAGAGGGGTAAATTCACAAGCCACAGCAGAAGAGGGAAGAGCAGGGCAGTGACATCTCCCTGCTGCTTTCCTGGACCTTAACAGTGGGAGCAGAGGTCCATGGCTGCAAGACATACTGTTCACTCCTAGTAACTCAACAAGGATTTCAGCTGACTGTAGGTGAGAGTACAGGCATCTACTTGTTGCTGCTAGTATGTATCATCTGGAAAGTGGGTTGTCTTTGCACTGGCTGGAAATTAGCTGCATTATCTCCCTAGGAGGAGTTGTGTGTGATTCTGATGAACTGAGGCATGGGGCATATCAGCAGCATGCCTGTATCATGCAGCTGTTCAGGGTGGGATACAGAGCACGGCCGGGTTCTGTGCTGTGGATCTGTGCTGCTTCAATGCTACTCTCCAAAGCAGGATGTTGTCACCTCACCCAGTGTCTTGGTGTGGTGGGGATGCCAGAGGCAGGCTGGATGCATGGTTGGGAGCAGCAGGGAGTGAGTCAGTGCTGGGGGCCGGTGAATCAGTGCTGGGAGTCGGTGAGCAGGGGTGAGGATGGCCGGGAGCTGCTGTATGGACATATGGGAAGCTGGCATAGAGTGGGGATCCAGCAGTGGATACAGGGGTGAATCACGAGGATGAAGGGAGCAAAGGATCATTATAGGCATGGGCAAAGTTGCCGGTGCCTTCACCTCTGGCAGTGCATGGAGTGCAGAAGCCTGCTGAAGGGATGGTACACAAGGGTAAGCTGAGTTGCATGGCTTATAGCCAAAACTTGTTATACAGTTGTCCAGCAGTTCCTGGACCCTATGTGTGTCAATGTCCTGTGCTCCAGTCATACCTCTGGACTCCAAGCCTTGGTTGAACATGCACCAGAAGTCAGCTGAGGCTTTCTGGTAATGCCCCTGACACCAAGCCTCCCTTGCCTGTTAAGAAAGGTTAAAAACTCAGAAATCGATCCAGCCCCTTAATGTAAATGTGCATTCTAGTCAGCCCATTTGGGGCTGATAAATGCAGTGGCATAGAAGACAAATCTGGGGAAGAGAGCCAGGAGGTCCATTATGAGTTTGGTAGGGTGGAAGAGATGTTGGCTATTTGAGGGCAGGAAAGCAATGACTTTGTCAAAGATGGAGAGGAAGATGTGAGGCTCTGAAAATTAGCCTGGCATCAGGAGATGGCTGGATGCAGCCAGGAGGGAAGAATGGAAAATGCGGTGGTGGCTCTAGAAAGAGTCAGGGACTGGCACCGATTGTTTTGCCTGGAGGGGCTTCAAAAATCTGATCTGCCACCGTATGGGTGTGCAGTTCAATAACATCACATGGGTTCTGTTTCCAGCCACCCAGGATGGGATAGAGCTTGGCACTGGAGAAAGTCTGCAAAATCCAAGGAGCCCTAGAAGTCATTCATTTCTTTCTCTTGCTCAGGGACATATTTTTGGACAGTATTCCAGGCGTGAGATGGTGCCTTGGGGAGTTGGGGTTGTAATCCCTTTCCTTCCCCTAGCCCGCTTTGAGACCCGTAGCGAACCTTGTCATGCTCACCTCTGCCCGCAGCTGAAGGCTGGTGTCACTAGTGCCTCAGCAGTTGGGTGTCCTTGCAAATCTTCCCAGGGGCACTGAGAAAATGGAATAACAGAGTGCCCATTGAGGCTGGGCAAGGGTGAGCAGTGGGGGCTGGTTCCCCACCCACTGGCTGGAGGGGTTGTAGTTCCCCTGGAGATGGGCACTGCCTGAAGAGGCCCTGTCACAGCCCTGTAGCAACCAGCAGTGCTTTATTGAGCTGCTCCAAGAGGGTCCCAGGAACTGTCAGGAGGTTTTCAGAGCCTTCATTTTAAATTGGTGCTTCAACACCTGCTGGCACTTGGTGCTTCTCAAGCCTGGAGCAGGCTGCAAGGGAATGTTGGCACACTCCTTTTGTGCTGGATCTGGTCTCACACTTTCACAGGAAAATGTTCCAGAGCTTAAGGGTCTGACATGAAAAAATAGGTGTGCCCTTGCATCTCCTTGCATTGGTGAGGGAGCAGCAGGTGATCAGCCGATGGTGCAGCACCCATCCCTAAGTAACCCTCCCACGATCCCCTCATCTTCCCACGACAGAAGAAAGTTCCCTTGCTCCTGCTCCCTTTACTCATCTCGTCCTCCACTTCCAACAGGAGTGTGTTTGGTGTTAGTAAACATCATGTTATAAATAGGCAACTGATGCTATATTGGGAGGAGTTTTCTGTGGTGAGCACAGGCTTAGTGGGACCTGGGCCTGGAAGCTGTGAGTGCAGCTCAGGCATGTAGGGGCATTGGTGACCCCTTATCATGGGGCAGCTGTGGCTGAGGTGATGCTTCCTGAGCTCTAGCCTTGTTTACCTGGCCCTGAGAAGCTATCCAGAGTCCCTGGATCGCTATCTATCCTACCAGCCCTGCTGGGCTTCTCACTACAAGGATGTTGAGCTGCTGCTGGAGCATACCCAGAGAAGGGCAGTGGAACTTGTGAAGGATCCAGAGTACAAATCTAATGAAAAGTGGCTGAGGGAGCTGGGGATGTTTAACCTGGAATAAAGGAGGCTAAGGGGGGGACACATGCACCTACCTGAAAGGAGGCTATAGCCAGATGGGAGACAGTGTCTTCTCCCACCTAACAAGTGATAGGACTTAGGAACATGCCTTTAAGTTGCACCAGAGGAAGCTTAAGTTAGATATTAGATCAGGCATTGGAAGAAGATGTCCAGAGATATGGTGGAAACCCCATCCCTGGAAGTATTCAAAAATCATGTGGATGTGCCACCTGGGTACATGGTTTAATGGTAGACACAGCAGTGCTGGGTTAGCAGTTGGACCTGATGATCTTGGAGCTCTTTCCTAACATTAATGATTCTGTGAATCTGTGATGTGTAGATTGGTATTAGATAGGAGACTTGAAAGCAGGTAGGATTCAGGAGGAAGGAGTGAGGTGCAAGTGGCTATGCTGGGCTACACTTAGCCCTGAGGGTCTGCAGGTATTTCACGTAGGGACTAAAGTACTGCTGGCTGGCAGCAGTGGAGTAAAACTTGGAGCTTGTTAGCTGTCAGCTTCCTTCCATTGAGATGGTCCTTGACTCAGGAGAAGGTGCATAGCCAGCATCTATGTGATCTCTTAAGATGAGCAGGTAACTGCCCTGGGATGCTTTGCAGTGCCCACTGGGTTGCTGGGTAGGCAACCAAGCAAAGGATTTCTCTTTGGTTGCTGAGGAGTCACACATACACGTCCCTGTGCCTGTGCCGCTTGGAGAGCAAGTGTTGACCCTAAAACACTGCTGGGGCTGTGGATTTCTGAGGAGCTGCAGTGAATGAGTCACATGTACACGCCCAGTGTGAGTGCATGAGGTGGCGCCCAGCAGAGATGCATGAGGCAGAGTTGATCCCAGAGCTCCCAGCGCTGACTCTGACAGGCCATGTCCCTGCCGTGCTGGGTTAGCAGTCAGTCCCTGGCAGTCAGTCCCCAGCAGCCGTGGCTGGCACCACAGCCTCAGCAGAGACCCAATTTCCATACGTGGGGATTCTTGGAGACTTTGGGATGCTGGTCAAGTGGCATAAGCAGAGGGCAGCTGTGAAATTCCAGCCTTCTCCCTCACAGAGCTGTGGCAGGATTACTGGGGCAAGTCTTGGGCATCAACAGGTGGGCAGAGCAGTGGCAGCAGCAGGGCTATCCACTCAGGACTGGAGGCAGGAGGAGTTGCTGCTCTCCTGCACCCCTGTGCTTTCCCATTTCAGGCCCTGGAGGACTGAATGTGGCTGTCAGGTTTGCTCTGGGAGCAGCTGGACACTGTCCCCTCTGGAGGCTGGCCTGGGATGTATGTTCCCACCCTCAGCAGTGTAGGGAGAAGATGTGATATACCCTCCTCAGGAGGCTGTGATTCAAGGAGGAGCTGTAAGTTGGCATGCCTGGATGGTCTTAGGCAGGGGACTAAGGGGACTTCGCAGCCTTCCCCCATACTAAATGTGAGGGTAACTGGGGGAAGGAGCAGCAGGTTTGCCTGCGAACTCCAGGGAGAGTAGTGGTGGATTGCAAAGTGCAAACTGAATCTGAAAGCTTTCCAGTTTGTGGGGAGGAGGCTTTGCTTGGTCTGCTGCTCAAGTAAGCAATGTTGTCTGGCCTTACTCTGCATTGTCCAGGCTATGTTTTAAGCCATGTAAACCTAATGGTGCTTGGGGCTTTCCTGGGCTTGCTCCTCAGAGCTGATTGGGGTGTGTTGGAAGAGGCATCCCAGAACAGCCTGATTGGCAGGCGAAATGCGGCAGTGTGGCTACTTTTTGTCCATTCATAAAAAGCAAAATGTGTTGTAAGAGGCTCCTGCCTCATCTGTAGTGTGTAGCACATGTCTTTCCATGCCATAAGCTAAAAAACCAAATGTTAGGAAGCCTCCGCACCATTATATGTTAATGGAGTTTGTCTCTGCCCTTGATATCTGCAAGAGTGCAGGAAATTCTAGATCATACATCTGCTTGGTATTACTCTGAGGGAGCTTGAGTCCTTCAGTGCAGGAGACCTTTTCAAATTACCCTGTAACATCAGTGGAGGTAACAAAGGTTGTGTTGATTGTGTGTTTGTGTTTGCCAAGAGCCGATTGGCAAGCCCTGATTGCTGATGATCCACAGCAAGTCTGCTAACAAGGTTCGTGTGTTTCCCGCTATGTAAAAATGGCACAACTGGGATGTTTTAATGTTTGTTGATATAAATGGGAAAACTGAAGTTCTCCTTGTAACAGTTGACACTTATCAAAATACTGTGTTTATTATTTTTTAAATTAAAAGATAAAAAACAAACAAAACAAACCTTACTTTCCCCTCCCTCTGTGGACACATTGTGTCAGTTTGGGCACAGTGGGAGGCAGCTGTGCCGGAAGGAAATGGGAAGTGAGAGGACAAGGTAGGATGACAGAGTACTGGGATATATATATTTGGCCACGATGTGACTGAAAGAGAACCCTTTGGCCTCTCAGGCTAAGCATGCAAAGGAGTTGTGCTGCAGAGCAAGGAGGCTGCAGTACCACGCTCCCTCTGGCTCTAGCCATATTATGCTTGGGATGTTTGGGCACAATACGTTTAGAAATATGCTGACCACACAGAGAGACATCAGCTGTGGAAACAGTCACACTGGAAAGGTGTGCTTGAAAAAATGACAGGTGTACAGACTTCAGCTTGAGGAAAGTGGAGGCAAGTAAGAGATGTCTTCTGTCAGCCAGGGATCTTCAATCCCCTTGCTGAGAAGAGAGAGCAGTATTTTTGAAGAAGCAGTGAGAAGCAGAAGTAATGAAATTTGGAAGCAGAATTGGGAGAAAAATGGCATGCCTTTCAAGCCTGCCAAAACCATTTCCTCAGGAAGAAAAGAAAGCTTTCTGGTCTAGGATCATTTATTTAACTGGTTGCTGTGAAGTGTACTGCAGGAATCTATTTGTCATCATTAAAGAAAAATTCTACTTAAGCTTCTTGGTCTTTGCTGCCCCTACCCTGAGGCACCAAACTGGGGGTAGGTTGGTAACTGCTGCACATAGCCAGAGTCTAGAGAATGATCTTGGAAAACATATGGTGCTTGAAGCAGAGCGCAGTACTCAAGCCTGTCCCTTTTTGGGTAAACACTTTAATTTAGCCATGTACTTATGATGACTTCAGTAAAAGTGTTTCAAGATAAGTATGTACTTGGGAGCTTTCCTGAGCAGGGGTCATTTCTTTTGCATGAAGATCTTTGAAGAAATAACTTAATGAGCATTATCCTGTACAGTTGCCAAAGATTTGCATTAGGAGAAATACTAAGCAGTAATCTCATCTGGATTATTAATTAGTAATTTATCTCAGAATGCCATAGTCTACTAATTGNTTTTTTTTTTTTTTTCTCCTGCTCTTCTGATGTGTTTGGGAAGGTCAAGCAAACTTCATGCCCATGAAGAAAATGCCTCAGCCACTGCATTTGGATGGTTTATTTTAATGCAATGCATGTGGTGTGTAGTCCCCATTCAGAAATGAGGTGTGGAACAGCATGTTCACTGCTGTGAACCTGCAAAGAACAAGTACCCTGATTCTTTGGAGTTCACTGGCACCTTTATATTTGGATGATGGCCCCTCCTGCCCTGCTCTGTGATGCTGTACTTCACATCAGTCCTGCCAGCCAGATGCCCCTTCCATAGAAGGTGAACAGTCAGAAATGTGATTTCTCAGTAGAAGCCCATGGCGTGTTTTAGTGCATCTTGGCAGTGGTGTGCTGGTAACTGTGTCCAGCAGAGGGTTAGGCTTGTACAGGGTGACCATCAAACTTTGAAACTTCACACATGGTTGGAGACACGAGGTCAGAGATAAGTGTCACCTCAGGTTTGGGGTGTCTGGACCCACCACACTGTTTTCTTTTGGCATGAGAAGTCATCTGTGGAAGCACAGAGATTGAAAGGCTTTAGGTGGCAAAGGTGGTCTCAGGAGATAACGGCCAGAATAAGGATTGGGGCGGAATGGATTAGCAGGGCAGCAGACGTGGTGGGATGGGAATAGCACAGCTCTTCTGAGCATGTCTTCTCTGAGAGCTCACTGCTACAGCTCCCATCAGGCTGTTCACCACTGATATGCACTCTTTTTAGGACAGTGTTTTCCATGGAAAGCAGCCTCCAGGTGTGCAAGCTGCCTTACAGCAGCTCCAAGCTATGGTCCTGCTCCTGGGTGTTCTCCAAACTCAAGCCCATGGAATGCACCCATGTCTGTTTTCTTTTCAGTGCCACAGCCTGGAGCAGCAAAGCCCAGAAAAGTCTGTGTCCACCTGGCTGGCATGCCTGAGGGGGCTGTCAGGCATCTGGTCTTAGGCCTTCTGTGTAAAACTGGTCTGTCTGAGTTGTAGGGCCATTCCTGCCCTCACCTCCAGCAGAGAGGTGAAGACTGGAATGCCTTAGTCCAGTGTTTGGTGTGTGCTCCACATTTTTTTTTTGAGGTGACCTTCAGTCTTAGTAGATGTGAGCACCCTGGCTTGAGCTGGGGTTGCAGGCAAAAGGAACCCAAGTTACTAAACTGCAGTCTTCAGTGGACTCTCATAGGCTTGATATTTGCTTGTGTGGAGCTGTGCTCCGTGGATAAACAGTGACTCAGAGCAGCTTCATCCAGTTAAAGTACTGTTTCTTTGTTTGCCCTAACGTTGAGATAGAGCCTGGATGACATGAGGCTCACAGTGCCACATCTTACCAAAAACTCAGTGCCCTCCTCCAAGCCCAAGCAGCCACTTTATCTTGCACACCTTTATCAGTGGGTCTGGGAGCCGTGCTGCTTACCTTGAAGTACCACTTCAGTGTTCCTTAGTCTCTGCTGGATCTCAGTGCCCAGTGCCCCACTGGCGCTTTGTTCCCTGTGTTCCCAAGCCAGGCCCAGCTTCTCTTGCCAAGCCCAATGGGGTGCAGTGAAACCATTGAAAAAAAGAGCCAAATCAGCATCTCTCAAGTGCTAGTGGCTGGCTGAGAGCCCAGCCTGATGCATGCCAGTGACTCCTGCCTGCAGACCCCAGCCCCAGCAATCAAAAGCAGGCAGAGCTACCCTGAAAACTCAAAAAGAGGTAGGTGTTCAACCCCCATTTTTCCCAGCAGGTAAAGGTTACTGGGCACCTGTCTCCAGATTAGCTCTCTGGCAGCATCAGAGCAAATATCACATAGAAGAGGAATTGGGACTTCTCTGGGGCCTCATGTGCTGAGTGAAGTCCAAAAGATCTCTCAGGCTTTGGAGCAAGGACAATCTCAATGCTCTGTTTAATGCCCATCTACTTCTGCTGTGACCTTTGTTATTTATTCAGGGCCCAGCAGGAGCTCAAAATTGGTCTCTCATAACATGTGTCTCTCTTACTGGAGTTCAGTAGGTGCTAGGACAGAGTGCACAAGGGGAAATGTGTGCTGTAGGGCCTCAAAGTTTTTCCAGTGGCACAATTGTCTTGGTTTGGACATGTTTGTGGCCAAGGTTGGCCTGCTGCACTTGGTTGTACTGGGTGCCATGCCAACCCTGTGTGTAGTGCCCTGGTACTGTGGGTTGGGCTGTGCTGCTGTAGCTGAGACTGACTCTATTGAGATTTCCCCAGCAGACGCAGAAAGCAAATTCCTAGACAGTCTCCTATAACTGTCCTGGCTTGCTTGCTACATCCAGGCATCTTGCTGTGAGAGCCCTGTGCTGATATCTGCTGCTGTTGAGGAGCAATTGAAGACTTTCCTCCTTCTGTTGTTGCTGCCAAATCTCTTTACAATTCAGCATGAAGTCGTAAAGGGAGCTCAATTTTGCTTGCTGCAGGGCTGTGATTACCTTGACCTTTGGTGTTCCACTGTGCTGTGGGTCCTTTGTAGACCAACTCTGCATGGCAAGCACTATCTTAGGAATGCTTCAAGGAAGGTGGGAAAAGGCGAGAACGTACCCAGCCTGCAAATTGTAAACACTTGAAGCTGCAGTCTGCTTAAGGACCTTGGCAAAGAATCAGCCTTTATCTGTTACAGGAAGGGTGCCAGTGCCAGTATTTGAAGTAGATGTTCCTGTTTTAGGAGCAGCACTGAGCCTGCTCCTGCAGAAGCTCATGCAGTACCCTGGCACTTGTCCCTCAGTGCCCATGAGGGAAGAGGGTTCCCTCTAGGCTTCCTGGTTTGCATTCTGGGTGTTTGCTGCTGGGTGAGAGAGCCAAGGCTGGTGGGCCCTTCCCTGCTAGTGCCAAGCTCTGCCACCAGTATGTGAAGGAGGGTTTTTCTATGTGCCACTAAGCACCATCTCTGGGAACACTGCTCTAGGCACATGGACCAATTTTGCCACTGCCCTTGAATTGATGTGTGGTTTCAATTTTCCCCTGTCCCTGTGGAGCAGCTTCTCAAGAAGGGTGTAGTGGGTTGACACTGGCTGAATGCCAAGCACCCACCAAAGCCACTCTCTCGCTCCCTTCCACAGCTGTACAGGGCAGAGAGAATATAATGAAGGGTTCCTGAGTTGAGGCTGGGAGAGAGCACTCATCAAATACCATCACAGGCAAAACAGGCTCAAATTAGAGATAGGACTTGATTTTCTTGCTAACAAAATCAGAGCAGGATAATGAGAAGTAAAATAAAACCTTAAAAACACTTTCCCCCCAGCTCTGCCTCCTATCCCAGTAATGCACAGAGACAGGGAATGGGAGTTTAGAGTCAGTTCATCACCTGTTGTTTCTCCTGCTGCTTAGGGAGAGGAGTCATGAGCCATTCCCCTGCTTCGCTGTGGAGTCCCTCCCACAGGAGACAGTTCTCCTTGAACTTCTCCAATGCGAGTCCATCTCATGGGCAACAGCTCTTTGCAAACTGCTGCAGTGTGAGTCCATCCCATGGACAGCAGCACCCCTCAAATTGCTGCAGCATTGGTCGCTCTTCACAGGGTGCAGTCCTTCAAGGACAAGCTGCTCCAGCATGGTTCCTCTCTCCACGCTTCTGCAGGTTCTCAGCCTCCTCTCAGGCATGCACCTGCTCCAGCATGGGTCACCTCCATGGACCGGAAGGTGATCGCTCCATCCCCTTGGTCCTCTGTCGACTGCAGGGGCACGGTTTCTTCACCACGGTCTTCGGCACAGGCTACAAAGGGATCCTAGCCTTGGTGCCTGGAGCATCTCCCCTCCCTCCTTCTCCACTGGCCTTGGTGTCTGCATGCTTGTTCCTCTCACATGTTCTCACCCCACTCTTCTCTGGCTGCAATTACAACTGCATATTATTTTTTTTTCTTTCTTTCTTCTTACAATATGTTATTGTTATTATAATTTGTGCAGCCTTGATCATCATTGGGGCTGCCAGGGATTGGCTCTGCCAGAAATGGAGGGAGTTTCTGGCACCTTCTCACAGAAGCCACTCCTGTAGCAGCCCTTCCTTGCCCCTCCGCCCCCCTTCCTACCAAAGCTTGGCCACACAAACCCAACAGAAAGGGGCATGAAGCTTTTCTGAACTACCATCCAGGACAGGTAATGCCTCAATCCTGTGCATGCTGAGTTTGGTGGTGTTGGCTTAGGGCAGGAGGACCAGGCAAGAGAGAAGCTTACTCCCGATAACTGCTGGCTGCTCAAGCGGCTTTCATGCTGCAGAGTAAGGGACAGGGATGCTCTCAGGGCTGATGCAATAGGGTGTTCTGCCAGCCTCTGGTGAGGAACCAGCTGTGAAGCCTTTAGAGAGGGCTTGGACTCCTCTGAGAGATGCTCCTTGCCACTGCTTGGTGACTTGCATCACCAAGGAGTTTCCTTGGTGGAAAGGGCTGATCATACTTCATAGGCAAGTGATCGTAATTGTGTCTGAAGTTCTTCTGTCTTTGCATACCATGCTGCAAGGAGGTAAAGACTTCTGTCATGCAGAAGAGAGGAGGAGGAAATAGTCAATGTGACCTTGAGAGACTAGATAAAAACCTGGTTTTGTGAGATATACACACACATGTTTCGCTCAAGAGGAAAAGCTGAGTGTAGATGAGAATACCCAGTCTGTCACTGGCAGGAAACAGATACAAGGCCTGAGGAAAGATAAATATATGGTACTCCCCTCTACACAAGGGGATTAAGATCAGAAGCTTTAAAATGAGGTGAGGTTACTGATAAACAAAGGAAAAAGGAATGAGAGCTGCAAGAGTGCAGAACTCCTGCTAAAAACATGCCCCTGTGCAAAAGGGACGAGATGGTATTTAGTCACTTGAGAAATGGAGGAGATGTGGAAAAGTTCCGAGTAAATATGAAATCACCAGGGAGATTGACTTGTGTTTATGCCAAGCCAGATGTCATGCACCTGAACGGCCCTCCTTAACAGTGCTTGAAAACCAGAGTGTTATTTGTGCAGTAAATATCCTGAATGAATAGTCACTCTCACTTAAAAAATGAAGTATGGGAGAGCTAGCCTGGGGCAGGCCCACAGATAGGTTGTAAGCAAACTGCAGACCATATACAGGTAGTAGAAATGATGATAATAGGAAGGCAGGAGATAATCAAGAAGACAACCTATGAAGAGCAGATTCCATTGTGCCACTGGAATCCATAAACTAGAAGCTGAAAACTCCTAGTATTGTGAGGTCATGAAGTCTCCATCCTTGTCTTTGCTAAAAGTCTACTGGGAATTGGTGAAATTGCTACTGCTGGGGTGTTGAGTGACAGCTGAGGAAGCCCTGTTGGGACTTACTCCCAACCATATGACTTGGTTGCCATGTGGCACTGCTCTGCAGAATATACTGTGGGAGGTCCAGCATCTCATTGGTATTGCTGCTCTAATGGTTTATTGTGTTTACTGGATCAGTATCAGCCTATGCCGATGGGAAACAAGGGAAGCCAAACAGCAAGCAGTATTCCTTTATAAAATACAAGCTGGCAAACAAACTTGATGTCTCTCTAAGATTTATAGCCCAGGAACTTGAAGGGAAAGTGACAGGTAGATATATTTATAACTTAGTGTTTGATTTGGTAACTAATTAAACACTCAAAATTTACTGTAAGTCAGGGTGTCTGTGATTCTGCCATGCAAACAGAGAGCTGATTGATGTGGAGAACTGATAGACTTCTCTTGATGGCACAAGATGAGTCCCTTGCCATGGACTGGGACACATGGATAGGTCCCTATGAGATACCATTGAGGGTGCCCATGTGGCATTGAGACTCCACAGTGTTTGTCAGTAAGCAAACAAGATGGGACTGAACCTTCATGGTGCAGAAATAAATGCCAGGTACCATGGCTGTGTTGTTCCTTGTAGCCGGGTGGAGGCAGTCAAGCTGCCTTGGGAGCAGAACTGCATGATGCTGTTGTGTGGGTGTCACTGTCCTGCCAAACCTCTTTGGAGGGGAAGGGGCCATCATCAGCCCTTCCTCATGGCCAGGCAGGAACACAAACCCCTTGCCCAGGAGCACCCAGTCCAAAGGGATATGAAAATTGAGGCAGGACGACAACAGTGTGGGACATGCAGCATGGAAGCAAAATGCAGTGACTGAGAGACCAAATTGCCCTTAGGCTGAGGACAGATTAGCCAGCTCTGATGTAAATAGCATGAACCACAGCATACTGGGTTTCAAGCTGTGGTGCAGCCCTTCCTGGCATGGTACATTATGTTCAGGGCACCATATGACTCGAAAGCACTACCATCAGATTGGAGGGAGTTCCTGTAAAAAAGAGGCATAAAAAAGACCAAGCTGTTTGGAGCTGAATCCATATCACTTGGCAAGGTAGAGAGTTTCCAGTGAGGGAAGGCAGTGTGAAGTGCTGATGTTCAAAGGCCAAGCTTTTGTGATTATCCTGGATGATTTTGAAAGGGAATGAGTTGTGAAGTGGACAGGTTCCTGACCTTCATGAAACTCAAACCTAGGTTTTACATGGATCCATATGCTCCCCACTGTTACAGTCTACCACCATCTGTGCCAGCTCAGGGTTACCTGTGTGGTTCGCAGTGCTTACAGTTGAGCTGGGAGCAGGACCAGGGGTTCCTAAGCGTTGGGATGCACACAGTCAGCAGTGTGCAAGCCACCACAAAACAGTGCTCTGAGCACTGTGGGATTGGGGCTGGCTGTGACAGTGACAGTACCTGCCAACACCAGGACTGGGAGCTGATGTGCACTAAAGAAAGTTGTGATGCCCTTTAGTGGTAGATGTTTGAGGCCTGGTGCAAAGCTAGCTGAGAGGACTTTGGACCCAGGGCAAGGGTGCACTTAGTTTTTGCTTTGAAGAAGCCAAGCCTGCCACACCAAAGCTTTGTAGGCCTAGTGTCTAGTTGTCTAGTTCATAGAGGTATAGTGTTCAGGGAGCTTTGTATTGACTGGAGGAGATGGAAGGGAGACAAAGGGCTTTGGCAGGCCCTCCTCCTTTCGGCTGATACAGGACTAATCCCTGTTGTATGCTTGTCAGTGCTTTGCCCAGACTTGTTGGAAATGCACCGGTAGCACATTTGCTTCTTGATGCTTTTTCCCTTGGCCTGCAGATCACGTTCCTCCTCACTGCACCCAGCGTGTCAGCACTCCTCCAACCCTCAGCTGCCTGAATGCTCTGTGTCAGGTCTGAGCCATGGTGCAGGACAGCTTTCCCTCTGCTGTGTGGTATTTTCCCTGTTTAACTGTTGTACTCTGGGAAGGCTTTGAGCTAACTTATAAGCCCTTTCTCCCCATCTGTCCTGAGGCTATTCCCTACTTGCTTACCAGAATCAGACTGTTCTTCCTGTGGTCTGCTTATGGCTGCAGGCAGTTTGCTCAGAGCTCTGCTGGACTTTGCCACTTAGGTGCAGGTAACCTAGGCGGCTGTTTGAGGGCATGTGAAGGCTCCCTCAACCGTGGGTGCCAGCTGCTGTGTGAGGGTCCCCAAGTGCCCAGTGCAGGCACATCTGTACTGCCCTGGCAGGCAGAGGCTCAGGGTGGCACATCCTCTGGCCTCATGTCTCTGGGGTCACAGTCTGGGTTACCTATGGTACTTGGGGAGACCAAGGGTACCCCAGAGGAGCAGGTCTGAAAGGTACAGGCCATGTCCACAGTACCCTCCATGTCTGAGACCCAAAGCACATCTCACCTCCCTGAATGCCATTCCCCAGAGATTTAACAAGGTTTGGGTTGCTTTATTTTTAGTCAGGACATTTGGTATTCTAGCCCCAGACCTGCTGGTTTCCGGTTGCCTGTCTCTGCACCTCCAGCATGCTGTGAGACTGTCACAATTCCATAAACAAATGTGTCTCTACTAGAGCACAATCTTGTTGTTCTAACTACAGATGGCGTTATTAACATTTACTGGTAAGAAATCAAATGAATGTAGCTTGTGCGCTTACGTCGTTCCGTCTGTGAGCTCAAGCATCCGCTTTATTGATTTATATTTTTCTGCAGGCGTTTCTCAGGTCACCTCCTCGTGTCTGGCTGACATCAGTGGTGTGGCTGGAAGAACACGGACACTTGCCTGTGTCAGTGTGTCTGTCTGCTGGTTAGCTGGCTGTCCAGCTCCTGCATCACTGCTGCCTGAGTCCCAGCACAGTGCTTCCTCTTTCTTCTTTCCCCCTGCTGCCCGGGGTTTGGCAGAGGACACGAGTGCTGAGTGTGAGGGCCAGAGACTTCAGGGTGAGCTGGTAAGAATGGGAAATGCTCTGTTTGGGAAGACCTGCAGTGCTGTTTTTCTGTCATCTGCCCTGGCCTTACAGTGCTGCAGCAGAGTTCAGTGCAGGACAGGCAGCCTCCTCAGCAGGCACATCCCAATCCCATGCCTGCAAGAGCCCCTCAGACCTCTGCTGCCTGTCACCCCCTGCCAGACTGTGGGATGACTCCATAAGCATCCTGATGACACTTTGCAGCCAGAGTCACAGCAGTGAAGGACCAAAGCATGTAATCCTGGCCTTCCCAGCCTCATTCTGCATTCTTCTTTCTCTTTGCAATGGATGGATGGGAGCATGGAGGCTTGCTTGGCTGCTGTTTTAGGTGCTCATTTGGGTGCTGACCTACAGGCCAGGGACAAAGACAAGAAGGAGGAGTTCTGCTCTGCCCTGGTGAGGCAACCAAGCTCTCAAGAGCAGCAGTTCTCAGGAATGTGTTTGCACAGGGCTTAACAGGCAGAAGCTGGGGCTGCAGTAGCAGGTGGGATGTGCTTTAGGGACTTCAGGGAGGAAGCTGTATGCCTCTGCTCCTGACGTGTTGGTGAAAACATGGGACACTATGGACATGCTGGTCCTGCTGGGGATGTAGGGGCTATGCTGCAAGGCAGGGAACAGGCTTCTGTGTGGATGGGAGAAGCTTCCTCTCTTCCTCCTTCCTCCTGTTAACAGAGAAGGAGATGGAGTCCAGTGTTGCTGAATAAGAGGGGAAAATGCCTTTTGGCAAGTCTGTCTTTGCTGTCTTGAGGATGTCAATGTTAATTATGCAGAGTGCAGGGGGGGAAGCCTGTGGGGCTTGCATGGAACCTGGTTTGATGTCCTGCTCTTATTGTGTCTTTGGCCTCACTATGATCTGTGGTGACATGCCATGCCTGTGGTCAGGAAAGGGCTTGGATACCTTGAGCAGCTTCCCACCAATTCCCTGTGCCTTGTCTCTTGATGCTCAGGAGCTCACCCTGATGTTAGCATCTCAGCCCAGGCTGAGCCGAGCTTGCCCTGACCTACAGCCTTTAAGGGGAAGGAGGGACCAGGAAAGGCACCTTCAGCCATGTTCCAATGCAGCACAGTTTGTGTGGTCAGATGCTCCTTCACCTGTGGTGGCAGCATAAGGTGTAAGGAAACATGCAGGGTCCTTCCCTAGAGGGAGACACTGGGATCAAAACAGAAAGGTTTTCAAAACTACTTCTGCCTTCAGTGTGTATTTGATTTGGGAAGAGCAGCTGTTGCTAGAAAAATCCCCTTATCCCTCCCACACTGCTGGAAGGGAAGTTCCCTTTCATAATTGGGAACTGTGCTTCTGTACCATAAGGCTGTGCATGCTGCAAGTATCACCTTTCTTCCCTGCCTGTGCTGTGACTGAAACTCTGTGCCCACCATCAGCTGCCTCCAGGGTCAGCCCAGCCCCTTGTAGCACGGGACACATTGGAGCCTGCTCTGCCTGGCTGAGGGTGGGGGCAGAGAGCCCCCTGGAGTGAGCATCTGACACCAAGGTGCAAACCAAATGCAAGGAAAGAGGTATTGCCAGACCCACAGATTGCACTGTGCCTGGGAAAACCAGCCAGTGTCCTGCTCAGCTGAAAGACGCCTGAGAAAGGCCTTTGGTGAAGGATTCTAGGTAGGCACTGTTGACGAAGATTGTGGAGTTGGTTGCCAAAGCATTTTTATTAGTTGCCTAATTGGTGTTGTAGCCCCAGAAGAGCCCTGGTGGGTCTGACCTAAAGTGATACAATGGCAGGTCACCTCTAGCCTGCTGGCAGATGTTCTTGCAGCTGGGAGAACTAGAAGGGCACAAGAACTCTGAACATTCACGTGAGCTTTTCCCAGCTTCCCACACACCTGAAGCACCTCTCTCTCCATGGGGAGCCCCTTGTGCCCACCCTTGTGCTTACCAGCTAGGTGGGAGGTTACATAACTTAGGATGGTGTGGACTGCTTCTGTGTCTCCTGACTCAGCTCATGAAAAGGCAATGTAAGCCTTGGGCATAAGCCACCATTGCTGGGTATTCTGGCTGGGTTACTGAAGAGGCTAGGAAGGTTTCTATCCACTCCATCCTCTAGGCTTCAGGGAAAAAGACTATCTCTGGGACTTGTCTCTCTGAAATGTGTCTTAAATTACCTATAGGCTTGCAGAATTTGTCTTCAGTATGTAATGGTTTGTATAAATAATGTTTAGATAGGGCTGAGTGCAATCTGAGCATATGAGCCTCATTTCTTTTAAGAAAGGTGACTGGAAAAATGAGGCTATAAAACATACAAGAATGAGGTAAATAGTTTAGTGTCTGCAGAGGAAAATCATAGTTCTCTGATCTGTTGCAAGTCTTTCAGTAATGGGGTAAAACAACATCTGGCAAACTTGTGTAACTTGCTTGGGTGTTCCCAGAACTTCTGAAATTTCTCACAGAAAACTGTTAAGAAAACTGTCTCCTGGAGGAGATAGAGAGTTCTGGCTCAAAAATTGGCTGGGGTTCCACAAAAAAAGTCAAGGAGTGAACTAGCAATTTTAATGTGACAAGAGCAGAGGGATGAGGTCCTTTGATATTAATGACCCAGAAAAGGTAACGTGCAGCAAGGTACCTAAAATCTGCCAATACCCTGAGATAATTCAGATTTGTCAAGAGGAAGTGATCCAAAGTGACACCATGTGTAGTGAAGTGGTGTAAGAAGATGAGAAGCATGCAGCCAGATGTACTGGAAAGAGTGATTTGCTCTGGGACATGGCTGGCTTCTAATTTACCTTGGCTACTCAGGGCAGTGGGATTGAAGGCTGGTGACAGAGATGCTTTTCCTCAATATGCAAGGATACCATCAGAGTGCTCAGCCATGTGAGGAGTAGTGTAGGGAGAGATGCTGAGAGCATCATGGTGCTGTTCTGGCAGTCAAGGTCTTTTCCCAGGATGTTGTATGTGCTTCTGGTCACCTTTCCATAGGGTCAGAAGAGAGAGTGTGTTAGGGATGTGTGGGTGAGTAGCTAGAGCTAGAAGACATCTTGTGTCCTGGGAAGGAGAGAGCACTCAGCAGTGAATGTAGTAGGTCTAGAAAAAGCAAGTGCTTTTTTCTTTGCCTTTTGTCACTATACAAGGAGAACTCAAGGCTATGGTGTTACAGTAGGATTGTGGTCTTTACTCAAAATCTGAAACTCATTGCTTGAAGTTTACAAGGTTCCTAAAAAGAGGATTGAGAGATTTATTTTTTCATTCAGTTAATCTAGATTGTACTTACAGAGGCGTGTAACCATTCATGCTCCAAAGTGTGTGATATTCCTTTGAGTCTCATCCCATCATTTTTTTATCATCTCTCCCCTAGAGCTTCCAGGTCTCTGGTTAATTCAGCCAGGGTGAGTTATCCTGTCTTCCTGATTTATTCCCAACTGTGACTTCATGTCCTTGCTTGTTTTTCTCCTGCTTTTCTTGCCCCCTTGTTCTGCTCTAGGCAGCCCTGCTCCACCTCTGTACCTCTGAATTATGTCTTAACAGGATGCTTTGTGGCTTTTCCAATTTGGCTGACCCCCTCTCAATGCCTTTACCCAGCTGGGCTTTTGCTTCTTGGGGTGCCCTTTGTCATTGGTGCTTCAGCTGGTTTGTAGCTGTGCACCCATTGGAGCTGAGCTCAGAGGGATCACTTTGAAGCAGAGCTCTCTAGGTCACCGCAGTAAATTGTTTTGTGGTCATTATCCAGCGTTGTGCTGCGATGCTGATAAATCTCTGCAGCCAGGCAGGAGATGGCCAGGACTGCACCCGTGAGCTGGAGGTAAGAGCCCTGCATCTCCTCTGCTAATGTCATCAAACAATGCAGGGCTTGAAGGGCAGTGGTGGTGGCAGCTTTCTCATCCTTTGGGCAAGTGATGTGTGCAGCTTTCTCATCCTTGGCTCTTTTGCACAGCCCTGAGGGACGGCATTTCTTGGGGGGGGGGAAAAAAAAACAACAAACCCAGTCATTGCCCAGAAGTGATACTGTGCTATCCAGCCTTTCTGTGTAATTCATGGTAGTAGTAAAGGATTTCAGGTGGTTTGTGGATGCTGGATTAAGTGGAATGGTTTAGTGATCAAAAGCCTTATAGATCTTTCTGTTACCACTGTTCCTTCTGCAACGGATGATATTTTCTCAGCCCTGTTCCAAAAAGTGGTTGTGTTTCTGCTGTCAGCGTGTCCCTCTCTGAGTTATTCAGTTTGCATTTATTCATTGCTACCATAATAATTTCTGTGTTTCTTATGGAGCGTTGCAAGTCATTCTTGGGGGGGGGGCATGTCCAAGCAGTGATGCTGACCTGCATGCCACTGTGGGTGTTGTAACAATTTGGGGAAGGCACTGAAATAAATAAAATGTTTGACCAGCTAAATAGTAGAGCCTAAGCCTCCTTTCTACCCTTGTATGCTTGCATCTAAATGGCCTCCAAGTCAGAGGAAGGAAAGGAAACAAGCAGGGGATGTGACCAGCCCCTGATGGGTGCCCTGGGAGCTGGAGGCTGAGGCCCGCAGTGGAGAGAGTGATGATTCAGCCTAATAAAGCTAATGGCTTTATGCAGCCAGGCAAAGGAAATTGTGGGATCATGATGCAGCAACTGTCCTTTAGCAGTTTGTTTCTGTCATCCAGACGTGACTTCATGCCCCAACCCCATCCTTTCACTTTTTCCTGTACCTAAATGCTTTCACTGCTGAGGAGGGGGAGCTGAGACACTGTGTTCTCAGGAAGTAGTCAGTGAGACAGCTACATCTAAATGGTGTGAGAGTGGACAAACAAGGAAGGGAGTTCTGGGACTCCATAGTGGGACCATAGCTGCTGAAGCATATGGGTTCTGAGCAGGCTTCTCAGATGACCTTGTCCCCAAACACTGGTCCCAGGAAAATCATGTAGCACAGAGGAGGCTGAGCTGGCAGGCAAGACTGGTCCCCAGTTCCAGCAGGGCTACATTGTCATCAAAGTGGTGCACGTCTAACCAGCTCTTTCTCTCCTTTCCCCAGGGAAGACGATGAAGCTGTAGAGATGCTTCCTTACGTCATCGCCACCCTGGGCTCAGTAGGGGCCCCCTGCAAAACTCCCACATGCAACAACAACAACAGCACCACCAAGGACTACTGCTACAGTGCACGCATCCGCAGCACAGTGCTGCAGGGGCTGCCCTTTGGTGGGGTGCCCACTGTTCTAGCCCTTGACTTCATGTGCTTTCTCGTAAGTCTACCTACTGTTGCTTCAATGCCTTCTCCCCTAATTAACCATGAAACAAGGATGGTAATTAGATGGTTAGGGCTGAAGACCTCAAATGCCATCCCTGACTTTGCTGCTGGCTGACATTCTGGCCCTGATCATGTCTCCTAGAAACTGGGCTTAGCGACTATTGGCTTAGCTCCAATGCCACCACACTGAGCCCCATGGAAGGGTGTTGCAGCCATAAGAATAGGGGTTGTGTTAGGTCCGTCCTGCATCCCAAAACTCTCACTTTTGTTGCCAAGTCCCTGCAGCTTTATCCACCCAATGGCGTGGTATGTTCCTCCTTAGAAGCTGTGGCACCTCAAATGATATAGCCATAATTTTGACTTCTAGGAACCTTGGGGCCTTTTGATCCTCTGGGGCTACCTTAGCTTTTGTGTGTTGCATCCTGGACCTCTGCCTCCCACAGCTATCTAGAGAGTTTGATTTAACAGTCCTGGTGAAGTTGTGCTCTCCTGTGATCTCAGTGTGCTCTTAACTGAGGACTCTGTCCCCTCCTACCTTCCTTGTTCCTGTGGCTCTGCATGCAGAGGACAAGGACAGAGTTGGACAATGCCTTTTCCCACAGCTTCTCTTTTGGTCTCTTTCAGGCGCTGTTATTTGTCTTTTCAATTTTGCGTAAAGTTGCTTGGGACTATGGACGCCTGGCCCTGGTGACTGATGCTGACAGGTAAGCACGGGAGAGTGGCAAGGGAATAAGATTTGAGTAATGCCCTTCTTTGCTGTGAGGCAGAAGGGATAACTCCCATTTTGTGTGCCTGAGCAGCTGGAGAGGAGAGGCAAATGTGCCGCTTTCATCCCCTGAGCTCCAGGAATAGGAAGAAATGCCCGCTTACTGGCTTTTTTGTTACAGCATTCTTCTCCCAACACACAGAGTAGTCCTCCATGGCTCCATATCGCTTGTGGTCCTTTCAGTGAGAGAGATGTGCAGGGGCCCTTACAGAGGAACAGCAGATGGAGGGAGGAGAGGAACAAGAGGTCACAGGAAGGGTGAGAGCTGCCACAGTAAAGGCTTTGTTAAGCCTCTGAAGATGTCTTTGTGACTCTGCTGGATGCAGTTCTTGTTAATGGCACTTGACAGTAGTATGCTGCTTTTCCAGGTGTGGTACTGCTGTGGTGGTGCGAGCTTAGCTTAGCTCACATCCCAAGTGCTGATGAATTGGTCTGGGTGTGGATCCTTCCTGCCCAATGCATTTGTGGGCTACAGTGTCTGTCAGTAAAAGCTGGGGCCCATTTGGGATGGCAGCTCCACAGCAGAGGGTGCATTGCAGTGGAAAGAGTTCCTTTTTTCCAGCATTGAACCAGGAATTCTCCTGGTTTAAATAAGTGGTCCTGGTTAGGGTTAGATAAGCACCTGTGTCCCTGTGGCTCCTCTGCCCATCCTGTCCTGGTCTGGCTGGGGAAATCAGGTGTACAGAGGTAGTGGAAGGGAAACAAGGAGAAAGGAATAATCACAGGAGACCTCAGTGGGGAGAGGGCAGCAGGGTTAAGCAGTCTGGATCCAGGTGCTGGCAGGAGGCCATGGGGGCTGCACAGCTTTGGCCTCAGGTGGGGAGAGAGCTGGATTTTCTCTGAGGCAATGCTTGAGCACCTTGGGTGCAAGGGAGTGCAAGCAGTAGCTGTAGGCAGAAAGACAGAGAGGTGCCAGCTCTTAGGAGGGGGAGAGCTGGTAAGCACAGGGTGAGGGACAGGGTAGCTGTGCGTCAACGAGACTGCTGTTCCAGGGAGAAGCCCATGCTGCTTGGTTCATCTGTGGGGTAGGAGGAGATTTTCAGGAGGGGGGTGCATGTGTGTTTGTTGCCTGAGTGGGGAGGAGATATATAGAATGGGAGCTCAGATGGCAGCCAGGCAGTCCTTAGAGTCTCTCGTACCTGACCCCACCACTCAGGAGCTCCCTGCAATGTGTATGGTATGGAGCCAGGTCACCTTCCCAGTGAAGCCAGCTTCCCTTCAGCTGGCAGCAAAGCATTCCGCCCCTGGACCAGTGAGTATTCCAAATTGCTGTGACTTAAGGCATTGCTGGGCTCTGAAAGGAAGGTAGTCTCCAGCCTGACCATTGGCAGGTTTCTCTTCTTCAGGATGATGAGCTTCCATGCTGGATGCATAGTTCCCTGCAAAAGAGGAGAACTCAGCACCTACTCCCGTGGTTGTAACCTCTCCCTTTCTGTTTCTGTGCCCCCAGGCGCCGACGCTGGGAGACGGAAAGAGAGGAACGGGAATAGTATGTTGTTTTTTCAGGGTCTCATTTCTTCTCTCTTTCTTGCTCACAACCTCTCTCTCCTTTTTTCTTGCAGCCGTCTTGCTTCTGAACTAATCTAAGTGGCTGGCAGTTTGGGCATGAATTTGTGTCTCTCAGTGGATTTGTGCTCTTCTTTCCCTCCCCTTTGTGTCATCCACTACCACAGCTGAATGAACCCTGGTTTTCCCCTAGTAGCCCTTAAAAGCTCTTTGAGAGCAGTAGTGGCAGAGAGCTGCCAGTCCTGACCAAGGCAGAGGGTGCTCCATCATGTGCCCTGTTCTATCTGCTTGTGTCCAGCTATCTTGCCTTACGATGGAAGTAAACAAACCTGCTTGCCTAAGCTCACAGTACACTCAGGTCACCCAGGTGCAGGGGAGGCTACTTTGCCTGGTACTTCTTGTGCCCGGTTGCCACAAGAGCTGTTCCCTCGCCATCTGCAAGGGTTGGCAGATGCACAAAGAGGATCTAGCAAGAGCATTGTCTTTCCTTTCTACTCCATGATGCTGCTGGGACCAGGGCAACCTTTGGCCCTTATCCCTTGCCACGTAAACCTGCATCCAGCAAGGTGGCACCCTTGATTTTCTCTCTTCCTCTGTGGAAGAAACCTTTTGCCTCAGTGCTGCTGAAAGCATTCTTTGTCACCTTGTGGTGCCCATTAAGCCCTGCCATGGACTGTCCTCCCTGTTCTTACCTTTTTCTTTCTGCTTTTATACCTGAGAAAAGACCATTGGCCTGTGCCTTGCTGACTGGTTGGGTGATATGTGCGGCAGAGGGGACCATCAGCTGGCAGTGCACAGCCTGCCATGGTCACTCCAGCCACACTCATTTGTGTCTGGTACCAGGGCAGCAAGCTGCAGCCTCCTTTTCCCATTTGCAAAGCAGGGGCCTGCTACTGTCTTAAAGAATGTGCCTGTTTTTGCAGCTGATCCTTGCCCTCAGGAGCAGAGTAGTTGAAGTTGTTAGAACTGGTGGTTGCTGTGGTACATGGCACAGAGGGGACCCCTTGCTCATGCTTGACTGCTTCACTAGTGGTTGGGCCTGCTTCAGGTGTGTTTGGCAACTTTTCACTGCTAACATCTTGTGCGGGGAGGAAGGCAGAGGTAGTAGAGCCATCATGCTCTGAGGAATTTTTAGGGATCTACTTCATTTATGCTCACAAGTGCGCTTGTCTCTCTCCAGGGGGCCGCTTCTTCCTGCTCCTGTTTTTCATTTGAGCTTGCAGGAGCCACGTGCTCCACACAGGCCACACATACCACCTCTAAAGCTACTGTATGAGCTGGGACAGTGTTAGGCAGCCAGGAGCCTCCAAAAACCTGCAGAACTCAGTGAGGAAGTCTCTTTCTGTCTGTGCTCCTTCAAGGCTAATGGCACATTCCATCCCAGCTGTTCTCTGCTGGGGAGTGCAGTGACTGGTGGGTTAGGAACAGGTATGTCACCTGGTGCTCCCAGCCCCTGAATGTACAACATTGTTCTTTGTAGGAGAGGGCATCCTCCTCTGCTGTGTTCCCTTTCCCTGAGAACCAGCAAATGCCTTTGTCCTGTGACTTGTCAGAGCTTGCAGTAGCCATCAACAATCTCAGCTGGCAATTCTGTCTGCAGTAGGAGGTCATAGCAACCCACTTGCACCTCTGCGTATGAGGGAAGTGATCACAGAGCCCTGTGGGGCTTGCCACCTATGCAGCCACCTCCAGCTTCACACCCCATCAAGCTCCTTCCAGGGCATGCCTGGCCTGCCCTCTTGGAACCTGTGATTCCTTCAGCCTGAGGCTAGCTGTGCTGCAGAGCCTGTCCTCCTTCCCTGGCAGGGCCTGCACCAAACCTGCATCATGCAGGGTCCCACCTTAATCTTGTGATTTGGGACAATCTTGCTTTCACCTTTTACGCAGTGCTTTGCTTTAAAAAGTCTCCATCCAGCTGCAGCTTTTCCAGTTTTCTGTCTTTGGCAAGGTTTCGCATCCTCTGTCTTTTAAACACTTCAGGTCATCCTGATTATTGTCCCTGCATCCCCCTGCACAGAGCTGAGTTATCCAAAAGCTCATGGTGTCATCATGATGGGCTTTCTTCAGGGCAGAAATTTCAGCAGAAATTCACCCTCGCTCCCTGTGTCCAGCTGCAAGGCCTCTGGGATTAGAAAGAGCTGAAGGTCTGAGAGCTGGGTTGAAGCTGTATCTGTCCCTCCAGCAGAGCAGAGTGTTGAGCTTCGCAGTGGCAAGGCTGCACACTACTGTCTAATTTGCAGTGCTGTAGTCCCCTGACCTTCAGCTAATCTCCTTTCTCCTGTCTCTTCCAGCTAAAAACTGGGGACTCAGCAGGTGCTACTCTGCTCTGAGAGAGGCCACGTGTCTCATCCGCTTTCCTTCAGCATGTTCATGAGGATCTCTGCTTGTTCTCCTTCCCATAGTGTCATCCACCTCCTCTCTAGCACTTTCCTCTCAGCAGCTGTTTCTCTGTGTTCTTGCCTGTCTTACCCTCCTTGAGGCTGTACTGACTAAAGGGAGACCATGTTTTCTTTTGGATTTTTTCCTTTGTTTCTAGCCTTCAGATCAATCATCTCTCTTCTTGCACCTCCAAGATCCCAGCCTGTTGTTGTCACCTTGCAAGTGCTATTTAATTTAGATCTCTGGACCATTTTCTTATCTCCTTTTCCAGCTGCCCTCTGCCTCTATTGATAGTGGAGGCTGTTGTCAGCCTTGGATGCTTCTGCTGCAGGTTCTTCATCTAGGTCCCTGCCTCTGGCTGGAGTAAAGCAGTTTTGTGATACTCATCCCTTTTGCTTTCCTGTCCTTTAGCATGGAGACATTCAGTTCTAGCTGTCTGCCCTGCTTCTGCTCAAGGGATTTCCAGGCTGGAGGCTCAGCTGAGGTTGGGAAGCAGGTTGCACTGAGCCTGGCTCCAGGCAGCTTCATTCTTCCTCCTGCACTGAAAGCACTAATGGTGGGGAGGACTGGTGTAGCAGGATGCAGCCCAGACTCTGTCCTTCCTCTTCTTGAAGATGAGTGAGGTCCTCCAGGACCGGAGCTCCTCCCAGTGCCTCTGCAGCTGTGCCAGAGCCAGAGGGTCTGTGGCAGCCTCCAGTTCTCACTTCCTTTCTGCTGTCTAAACCCTGTGCTAAACACTCCTCACCTCTCCTCTGTGGCAGCCTCTGCCAGCCTCTCCTTGCAGCAACTGACACATAGTATTGGGTGCCTCTCAGAAGGTGCCAAACAAGTAGCATGAGCCTGGCACCATGGGATTGCCAGGCTCAGCATGCCATCTGAGGAGGGTTCTCTATTTACTGCTACCTCTGATCTTACCTGTCTCCATCTCACTGGGTGCAAACTGACCTGAATTAACCTCTTGTCTCCTGGGTGCTCTTGGTTCCTGGCCCGGCTGCCTCTTCACATCTTCTAACTTTCTCCCTCACCTCCCACTTGTCATTTTAGCGTAGCCTCCGCCCTGCATTCTGACAACCATGACCGCTACGAGCGCCTCACCTCCGTCTCCAGCTCTGTGGACTTCGACCAGAGGGACAACGTGAGTAGCCGCAAGAATCAAACACTTTGCCTTTGTGGGGCCAGGAACCCACAGCTTGGCTGAACCAAGGGCTCTTCAGAAGAAACACTTCTGCCTGTTCCTGGGCCTTAAGTCCCACATCTTGTAGCGTGTGAGCGCAGTGCAGAGCTCAAGGAACTATGCAGTTCTTAGACATGTGCTTAAATAAATAGGCTCCACATCACTGTGTCTTAACAGACATCTGTCCAGCCTACAATCCCAGCATGACAAACAATACTTACTTGCCAGCTCTTCCTCAAACTGTCTGCCTCTACTGGCTTTTTCCTAGCTGAAGGGGAGGATAAATGGGTGTGATGGATGAGGGTTGAAGCTCCCCCAGGTGTCCTTTGAGGAGCGCACTACCTTGGCCCAGCCTACCTTCCCGGTCCTTACAGAGCTTCTCTTGTCCAGCATGATGGCTGAAGTACCTGTATGCTGACTTTTCTGGGTCTGACATGGCTTTGGAGAGCTTCCATATTAGCCAGGAGCCCATGGGTTACCTGGAAGGTTGAGTTGCCAGTTGGTAGGGGACAGCCACACAGCAGAGTCCAAGCTGTGTTGTGCTCCATGGAGTAGCACTGTCACCTCCTTCACCGTGGCCCATCTGGGTGCTTGTGGTGTCCCCACCACTGAGCCAAGTATATGGAGATGCAAGAACACCAGCCTGGTCCCTGGAACCTTTGAAGGAGGGAGCTGGGATAAAGGAACATAGTGTGTTATAAAACTGTCCTGTTTTCTTTTTGCACAGGGTTTCTGCTCCTGGCTGACAGCCATCTTCAGGATAAAGTAAGTGCCCCGGGACCTGTATGGGGGACTCACATGGGAAAGGAGGGGAGTACAGGGTTGTTAGGACACCCGGTGCAGTACAGCTTCATGAAGTCACTGCCCTTGCTGCAGCCCTTTCTCTGAAGAGCACAAGTGAAATTTGTCCTCTGGAGAGGACAAGCAAAGACAGGACTATGTGAGGAGTCCTAAAGCCAAAATAAGCTCACATAGTGAGTCTGTGACAGAGGAGAGAACCCAGGCCCATGGCTGCCCCGCCTCAGTCCCATCTTGGAAACACTGTCCACTACTCTGCAAAGATACTTATCTCCCTGGCACTCTTGATAGGGGCGCTGCTGTCTCAGGGATTGCTATGGGGAGGGCACTGGAGGATGCAGGGAGATGCCCTCAGCCTGATGATCCACAGGAGCAGTCTCCCAAGCTCTTCTGTTCAGAATGCTGTGGGGTAGCATCTGTATCTTAGCAGGGAAGGCAAGGCCCACCTGGAGGGTATATGGTGTGCCTCTCCTGGGCAACAGAGAGCAGGGATATGGGGAGCAGCACTGGTTTCTGCCCAGGCTGCTTCAAGGCTGAGTGCTGGGATCCCAAACCCAGAATCTGGCTACAGCTCTGTAGGGCAGAACAAGGGGTGCTGTGTGTGCTCAGATCAGGAGGGCAGCTGCGACCCTCTACTTTTCCCCAGCACTTGAGGAAATGTAGAAAATTGCCTGACAGCTTTTCTCTCCCTGCCAGGGACGATGAGATCCGGGACAAATGCGGGGTTGATGCAGTGCACTACCTGTCCTTCCAGAGGCACATCATTGGGCTACTGGTGGTCGTGGGCGTGCTTTCCGTGGGCATCGTGTTACCTGTCAACTTCTCAGGGGACCTGCTAGGTGAGAACAAGGAGCCTTTGGCTGGGCTGGCGCATCTGCTTTCAGCACCATATTCCAGACCACTAGGTAGCAGTGGAGGGCAGGACAGGACTATCACAGACAAACCCTAACTTTATCTCACTTTGACTGTAGTGCATCCACAGGGTCATCCTGTGTAACTTGGATTTTTAGGTATTCTGCAGGTGATACTCTTGCTGTAGCTCACTCTAGTGGTGCTCTGTCCCACTCAGTATAACTGAACATGTTTGTGTCTGCCTCTTTCTCTCTAGAAAACAATGCCTACAGCTTTGGGAGGACAACTATCGCTAACCTGAAGTCTGGGTATGTGTGGGCAGGAGTGGGATGGGTAACTGAGGCCCTCAAGGGCTGTTTTGTAAATGTTCACCTGCTGCAGAGCCTCATCTCCTTTAAGGTTGTATTTCTGCCCTTGCTGTGAGGCTACTGTCCCTGCTCCAATTTCCAGGCTGAGCTCTTGGAATTTGGTTGTAGGGCATGTGTGTGCTATGCCGAATACACTCATGCCCCCAGTGCCTTCAGGGTCTGACTGGCCATACACAGACTTGTAGTGGCAACCTTGCATTGACCTTTGTGGTGTCCCCTGTGACAGGAATAACCTGCTGTGGCTGCACACCACCTTTGCTTTCCTGTACCTGCTGCTGACGGTGTACAGCATGCGCCGGCACACTTCCAAGATGCGCTACAAAGAGGATGACTTGGTGAGCAGGATCTGGCCACTCTCCCAGGCACATTTTCCCATGTCCTGTGGTCAAGTCAGGTAGCCTTGCAAAGAATGCTGAGCACCTCAATTTCCACAGCAATCTAGGGCTGTCACGTTTTGGCTGTTTTTACTCTGCCTGGTTAAAGGCAGATCACCTCCAGAGCAGCAGCTGTGACTGCCTGTGGGGAAACAGGAGAGGCCTGCACTGGGTAAACACATGGAAAGATCCCATTTTTCCTTAGGGGTTGTTCCAGCTGCTTTTGCCTTCTTCATTTCTGAAGAGTAGCCATGTTTCTGTTCAGGCACCTGCAGTGTGAGTCCCTAGCCTGTCCATCTGCAGTGCACCCAGGTGCAGTATGACAACTAGAAGAAACACAGGAGAGGGGAAGCCCTGGTAGCTAGAATTGATGGGACTGCCCTTTTTCAGCACTGACATGGGTCTTGGGAGGGGGTCTTTTACACCATCCACACCTACCTGTCCTCTCCTTCCTCTCTTCTTTCCAGGTTAAGCGAACTCTGTTCATCAATGGAATCTCAAAATATGCTGAGCCAGAGAAGATCAAGAAGCATTTTGAGTAAGTCTCACCTTGTCCCTAAAGACTGCTCTGTAACAGGGATGTTTTTATTAGGGTAGTACTAGTGTTATCTGGAATGGCGGTAATACGTTGAGAGCAGAGAGCTAGGCAAAACGGTGAATACTTCTATTTTGGGCCTCTCGCTGTTATTTTTCTGCTTTTTATCTGAATTTGAAGTATCCTATATTTTGTGCCTTGGGATTGGCCCAGCTATCTCTTGCAGAGCCATAGGGGGTCAGCGTGGTAAGCAATGGACAGGGGTATGTCTTGAGCTGTAGTTAAGTTCGCAAATGAGATACAGGCAGGAAGTGGTCAAACAGTGAGCATGGGATGTTATGCTGCTGCCCTGATTACAGTCCTTGTAGAAAGTATATCTGTTTAACAAGAAAATTAAATTCCTCCTCTGTCAGAACCTCACTGTCAGGACCATGTTTAGAAGCACCATGGGTAGAAAAGAAATGCTTTGTACGCTTTGGGAACCCTTCTGCCTCTTTCTGACCGGAAGTCTATGAAGGCAGAGAGGGGAGTATGGGATCAGAGAGGCTCCTAGCTGCAGTAGGGCAGAAGTCCAGAAAGGTTCTTTGTGCGAAAGCCTAAAGGATGTAGCATTTGCCCTGTATTTTGCATCTGCTGTAAGGGACAGAGACTGCAGGCTCCCCTGCAGACTCTTGATATGCATCACTGTACGCAGCCCAAGACACTCTTCTCAGGGCCAGAGAGAAGTCCTGAACACTTGGAGTTTTCTTGGGGGCTACTTTTGGTGCCAGTTGTGATGAGCTGATGCTTCTCATCCACAGGGAGGCCTATGCCAATTGCACTGTCCTGGAGGCCCGTCCCTGCTATGATGTTGCCCGGCTGATGTTCCTCGATGCAGAGAGGTAACCTCTATTTTGGGAGAAAAGGCAGAGCAGGCTGGTGTTGCTGATACCCACTCAAGTCTGATGCCACAGAGCTTTTATAAGTCACCCTCTTTCTTTCCTTTCTTCCTTCTCTTCCGCTTTCATGTTTCAGGAAGAAAGCTGAGCGTGGACGAATCTACTTCACCAACCTGCAGAGCAAGGACAACACCCCATCCATGATCAACCCCAAGCCCTGTGGCCACCTGTGCTGCTGTGCCATCAGGGGCTGTGAGGAGGTAGGGGAGAGCTGGTGGAGGTGTTGGGCAGCATTTGGGTGTCCTGTGGCTTGGGTCCCTAGATGATCTCTTCTCTGACCTCTATCCTCCTGCTCAGGTGGAGGCCATCGAATATTACACCAAACTGGAGGAGAAGCTCAAAGATGACTACAAGCGGGAGAAGGAGAAGGTTAATGAAAAGCCTCTGGGGATGGCCTTTGTCACCTTCCACAATGAGACCATCACAGCCATGTGAGTGCAGATGGTGCTGCCCTCCCCAAGGAGGTGACTTGTCTCAGCCTTTGCTTTAAATCAGAGGAACAGCAGCGCTAAGGCATCCCCTGGCTTTTGCCTGCCAGTCTTTTGTGTCAGCACATCCCTCTTTCTCTTGACCAGAATCCTCAAAGATTTCAACGCCTGTAAGTGCCAGGGCTGTGCATGCCGTGGGGAGCCCAGAGCCTCCTCCTGCAGCGAGTCCCTCCATGTCTCCAACTGGACTGTCAGTTATGCTCCTGACCCACAGAACATCTACTGGTGAGCAGCTCTGTAGTGTTCAGTGGCCCTGCCGCTGGGAAAGGGGTGCACCCTCCCTTTCTCCCTCTCCATTTGAGTGAGTTGTTCTTGCTGAAGGCCAGCCTGGCTGAGCTAGAGGTCTGATCTGACTGGGACAGGGAAAGCCTTGGGCTGGCACTCTAAGTGCTGTTCACCAGGCTGGGCTGTGGTGTGCATGCAAAGCTCCACACCAGGTATTCTACGCTGTGCAGCCATCCTGATGCCCTCTTTCTCCCTCCCAGGGAACACCTCTCCATCCGGGGCTTTATATGGTGGATCCGCTGCTTTGTGATTAATGTGGTCCTCTTCATCCTTCTCTTCTTTCTCACCACTCCTGCTATCATCATCACCACTATGGACAAGTTCAATGTCACCAAGCCCGTGGAGTACCTCAATGTAAGGACTTTGGAGACAGGTGCAGGGTGGTTGACACAGGAAACGCCCCGAGGTACAACATCCCCTACAAGGCTGGGATAGGGAGAGGGATTGTCATTGTTCCCCAGGTCCTGTCAGCTGGACCATGAGAGCGGTGCTGAGCTAGGACAGGGTGTAGTGGCAGTTGCAAGTGCTGGGGCCTTGGCATCAGCAAAGGCAACTGCACCTGTGGCTGGCACAAGAGCTGGTGCTCCATGTATCATGTGATTTCTCCTTCGCCTTGTTGCAGAACCCAATCATCACCCAGTTCTTCCCCACCCTGCTGCTGTGGTGCTTCTCTGCTCTTCTGCCCACCATTGTATACTACTCTGCCTTCTTTGAAGCACACTGGACCAGGTAAGGACAGCCAGCACCTGTTCTTACTGTCTCAGTGTGCTGATTGGCCACTAGACACTTCTCACTGACATGGGCTGAATCTTTCTGCTTGAACTTCTGTCTTCCACTCCAAGCATGGTGTTATGTTGCACCTCTTGGGCACCTGGGAACTGCTGTGGGCAGCTGTTCTGCAGTCTTTAGCTGCTGTTGTGCAGCATGGTTGTGTGAGCAGAGCTCGACAGGTCTACGAGAAGAAGAAAGCTGGGAGGAGTTGGGGCTGGTCACTATGAGAAACGCTAACGGTGAGGGAAGTCTTGGCTCAGGTGAGCTGGCAGAGGTAGTGGTGCCTGTACCATGTGTAAGATGTAGCAGTTCCAAGGGAAAATAGTTTTAGCTGCTCTGATATGGCCACAGGGAAGGCACTTGAAGTGCAGAGCACTAGAAGCATGCTGCTTTTGAGGCATATTCCCCACAGGACACACAATGTAAACTTTGCTTTTTGGTCTGTGTTGCAGAGACCCGTGGGGAGGGTCTCTCCAGCTCTCAGGATTGCAGGCCAGGGAAGATGATTCCAGAGCCCATGAGACAAGGGGAAAGGAACAGAGACTAGATCACAGATTTCAAATGTGCTGGAGGAAAAGGGGATGTATTCATGTACTAGGAAACAGGGTGGGATTTAGATTAGACATTGGGAAGTGCTTACTGATGAAAAGCCATTGGGAGCACAGCTTGTGTGGCTAGTAGGGTGAAAGATTAACAGCCTCTCTGTCCTCAGGTCTGGAGAAAATAGGACAACCATGCACAAGTGTTACACCTTCCTCATCTTCATGGTCTTGTTGCTGCCATCTCTGGGCCTGAGCAGGTAGGGGTTGTGGGAAGGGAAGGGAAGCGTGGAGCTCCAGAGGTGTGGAGTACAGGAAGGGTTGAGGGGCACCCTTGTTCTCTTCTTTTTACAAAATCCTTTCCTTGCTGCTCTGGTGCCCTGCCACCATCCCCTTGGGAGACTGGTGTTTAATTTTAGTTGAGGGGAGAGCAGCCCAGACCATACATGACTGGGTCTCTAGGACTTTGTTGACTCAATCTTCAGACACATTGACATGTGCGGTGGTGTTACAACTAATGTAGCAAAAGATGGCATGGTAGGTGAGTATGTGTGAAAAATCTGCTCAACGTCTGCTGGTGAAGGAGGCATTCTCCACATCTGTGCTCAGTGTGCAGTCCAAATTTTGCACAAAACTAGTGAATTCCCCCTTTAAGCCAGAACTTGAATAGGTTGCGCTGCTTGGCTGGGTGAGATATTGTGGGTACAGAAGTGCTCATCTGCTTGGGTGTATGCCTCAAATCTTCCTGCAGAGTTTATAGAATTGCCCTGTGGGAAACACTGATGCATCACCTGACAGCCATTGGTGTGGGCTCTAGCACGGAACAGGAGTCAAGTAGGGAAACAGTGTGAGGAAGAAAAAACTGGGGAGTGGATGGGGGACAGGGAACTCTTAACTGTGCTAGTTCATTCTTTACACATTGTGGGGTCAGGGATCTTTGAGATCCCTTCCAACCCAAGCCATTCTGATATTCTACGGCCCACCTTAATTCTGCATTTCAGATATAACCCGTCAGTGGTGATGTCAGGCAGCTCCTGAGAATACTCAAACCCTCTGACAGTGGCAGAAGAATAGTCCTTTATCCCACCGGATGACAACATGTTTGCAACACAAATTAAAAAAGCCTTGTTGCATGTAAATTTGCATCTTGGGCAGGTGAATGATCTCGGAAGGTTTTCATTTTAGCCATGAAACAGACCATGCTTCCTTCTGAGGAGTCAGTCCCCCTGCTGTTGCCTGTTGAGCTCTGTACTCCACCAGTGCCAGAGGATTGGATAGTTTTATATTAAAAAATCTAAACTGGGGAAAATGGGATTTGTTTCTTCTAAGGGATTTTTAAAATTTCTTGTTGGAGGGTACCTTGTACCTAACCAATTTATTCTGCAGAGTCAGTCATCTGTTCCTTACATGGATGTTGTGCCAGACAGAGGAGAGAGGAAAAATATTGATAGGATCAGGGTAAGGGGATAAGAACACACATGAATGGGAAACTTTACATCCCTTTTTGAGTTTTGCATTGTTTTGTTCTGTTTTATTTTTTTCCAATGTCCAGTTTACATTATTGCTGGTGACACACTCCAACAGGGAACAAAACAGTCTATGGTCAGAGCTTTGGATCCTTTTAGAGCAGCTTCTACATATTTGCCATGTGCATTTCTGTCTGTCGCTGCTTCTGATGGTTCATCTTCTTGCCTTCTTCCTCCACAGCTTGGATGTATTTTTCCGCTGGTTGTTTGACAAAAAATTCCTTGCTGAAGCTGCCGTGCGATTTGAGTAAGTGGAGTTGAGCAGAAAGGCTTTGTTTGCAATGGGAGGTGGTTCTTGTTGGCATCCAAAGGTTATGGGGGCTCCCAGCTGCCGCCCTGCAAGGAGGGAGTGCTTTTTGCAGCCTGCTCTTGCTGCATCTCCCCAGGTGTGTGTTCCTGCCAGACAACGGGGCTTTCTTTGTCAACTACGTTATCGCTTCTGCCTTCATCGGGAATGCCATGGACCTGCTGCGCATCCCTGGTTTGCTCATGTATATGATCCGCCTCTGCCTGGCCCGCTCGGCGGCCGAGCGGAGGAACGTCAAACGAGTATGTAGTGGAGCTGAGGGATGGGGGGTGCCCTGCACCCAGGGAGGGGAGCACTGCCACGGGACTCCAGCGGGGCTCACCCGGTGCTGTGTGTAGAGCTGGGTGCGCTGCACGTGCCCACTCAGCTCTCAGGGCCCCCTGCTGATGGGTCTCCATTCCCTCCTGCAGCACCAGGCCTACGAGTTCCAGTTTGGGGCTGCTTACGCCTGGATGATGTGCGTCTTCACTGTAGTCATGACGTACAGTATCACCTGCCCCATCATCGTCCCTTTTGGTGAGCGATACCCCTCTGCCTCCCTGTACCAGAGATAGAGGGGAGGCAAGAAGGCTGATGTGGGGGAGATAGTCTCTCTCAGTCTAGCAAGACTCATCTGGCTTTCTTCCCTTTGTCCCAGGGCTCATGTACATGCTGCTTAAGCACCTGGTGGACCGATACAACCTGTATTATGCTTACCTCCCCGCCAAGCTGGACAAGAAGATCCATTCAGGGGCTGTAAATCAGGTAGTGGCAGCCCCCATCCTCTGCCTCTTTTGGCTTCTCTTCTTCTCCACAGTGCGCACAGGTGAGCACTTGGCTGGAATGCCAGCCCTTAGCCTCCTCCTGAGCCACTTCCCTGGCCAAGCTCTGTTCCTGGCAGCCTCCAGCTGCAGAGCATGGTCACAGTCCTTTTGACACTGTCACTTTGGTTTTCCTTTGCCCCAGGGTTCTTGGCCCCCACTTCCATGTTCACCTTTGTGGTCCTTGTGATCACCATTGTGATCTGCCTGTGTCACGTCTGCTTTGGGCACTTCAAATACCTCAGCGCTCACAACTACAAGGTGAGGCAGAATGGTTGGGTGCAGGACCCTTCTCCTTGGTAGCACAGCTCAACCACAAAACAGCAGGGGCCCTTGGGGATCTCAGCCTTCTCTTCAGCAGAGCCTGGCAACTCTGATTTCACAGAGGGGATAGTACTGAGGCTGTCTCTGCTGCCTCTGTACTGCTCCTGAGGTGGGACAGCAAGTATGTTGCCCTGGCAGTCTCAATTTATCCTTTTCTCTCCAGATTGACCACACAGAAGTGGATGCCATGGACAACAGGCAGAACGGGAGACCTGCGACCAATCTGCCAGCTCCCAAATCAGCTGTGAGTCACTGTCCCCACCTCTGTGCCTTGGCACACTCCTTACCTGAGTTTGGAAAGGGGGAGGTAGCTCCCTGTCTGAGTACCTCACTCCTCACTTCTCATTTTTCTGAGTCAGCACCTGGATCCTCCCAGTGAGGGTGGGAGGCAACTGTTGGGCACTGCGCCCCTCACCTGCTCTGGGTGATGAAGTGTAACCCCCACACACACACCTCTTTCCCGCTGCTCCTCAGATGCTGTGCATTTACTTTCCGTCTCTCTTTCGGTTGGGACAGTGAATCCAGCTGGGTCAGTCTCCCTTCTCATTCTGCATCTTTGCACGCTTGCACGCCAGCACAGGCTGTCACCCACCAGTCTTGTCCTAGTGCCAACACAAAGGGATCTCCATTGACGTTTCCTTGAAGGCCATGGAAGTGCTGTGGGGACTCTTCTCTCCCCTGTCCAACATTCTAAGACCCCCCAGAGTTGGTTTTTGGAACTTCACCTTGGCTCAACTGGCTCACTCCAACTGCTTCCTTCCACAAGGTTTTTGTAGGGGGGATCTACAGAGAACTGCAGAGATGGGGTAAAGCAGAGCCTCTGCTTCCTCAGGAGAGCAGGACTGGGGTGTGCACGTGTAATCCAGGCTCCTTCCTAGTCTCCAGACACCTAAGAGCAGCAACATTTCACCAAAAGGAGAGTCCCTATAAGAGGCAGGCAGAGCTTCAAGAACGCATTTACTAGTCAAAAAGGGAGTGCAGTCTTCCAGTTCACATGGGCTCCAAAGAGCCTGAGAAGCCACGTTCTTTCCCTGTCCCAGAATGCTGAGGTTTGAAACACATCCAGTGTTTCAGGGCCAAGCCCCATCTTAGACCTTTCCTGATATATTCCATGGAGTCTGGATGCTTCCTTGCCCTTCCACCATATCCCCACGCTCAGCCTCATGCATGGTGCTTAGTGTGTTGTGCTCTGCTTCCTGGAGAAGTTCCCTAGACTCACGTATGTTTCTGCTCTCTCCCTGCCCCTTACCTGCCCCATGCCTGGCACTGACAGAAGTACATCGCCCAAGTGCTGCAGGACTCGTCGCCGGAGGGCGAAGCAACAGAGTCGGAGGAGCAAGGATCGCAGGATGAGGAGCTCATCAACGCAGATGGCATGAATGACACAGATTTCCAGTCATGTGAGGACAGCCTGATAGAAAATGAGATCCACCAGTAGGGACCTCAAAGGGCGGGAGGGGAAGGAGACCCAGGAGCAGGGCAGGCTGTGCACACGGAGACCTGAGAAGAGGCACCTGAGGGTGCTGGCTACTGCCCTCGCCCTCCTGCCCCCAGGGCCACTGCCTTCAGTGAGGGCAGGGGCCCTGCTGCAAGCTCTCCCAACTCCCCGTCCCTCCACCTCTGCGCCAGCCCAGCTGCTCAGCAGGCATGCTCTTTACTAGCTACCTTCTTCAACACATCCCTGGACCCCAGACTCCCAGAGGCTGGGGAGGAGGGGGACCGTAACCCCCAAGGTGCTGCCCTGGACCTGCAGGGAGGAGGAAAGCTGGGTGCTTTGTGGGAAGGGGCATAAGGGGAACACTTGGGGTCTTCTGAGCAGGCAACTGTATTCCCTGTCTTGCTGGTGAGAAACACTAATAATTTATTAGATTTACAGGAAGGTGATAAATGAAAGTCAGTCTATTGACTTCAGTCAGTCTATTGGAAACCCCACCCAAGGTGGGGCTGGCTTTCGTTGCACCTTCTCCCTGTGCCTGCGTGTGCCCTTTCTCAACTGATTCCAGCATCCAGTTGGTGCAGCATCTGAGGAGCTGGTCCAGGCCCAGGGTTGGTGACAGGCTTCTCCCTCACCACAGGGATGGTGATGGTTGCAGCCTGGCTTCATGGTCAAGGGTGGCATCATGCCGGGGAAGGGGCAATGGGTTGGTATGAGCTAGACAGGCCCTCGCAGGGTGAGGGGTGCTGAGGGCATTTCTTATGAGCAGGAGGAGGCGCAGGCAGCCTCTCCCCCAGGTCCTGTTCCCTCCTCCCCCAGGGGCACAGGCAGGGGTTTGCAGCATCATTTAAAGTGGCATATTTTTTTTTGCACATTTTACTCCCCTTTCAAACAAATCAACCTGACCCCCATGTGGTACTGCAGCCCCCCTTTTGCTGCCCTGTGTCTGCACAGCAGGGTCAGACTTAGGGGTGGGGGGCTGTGTGGGGGTCTCCTGGGTGCTAGGGAGAGGGGAGAAAGGGTCTCAGGCCACAGGCCCTCAACACCCTGCAAGATCAGCACTGCCTGGTTGCAATGAGGCCCCATGGGCTTTCTTCCCTGAGGTGCTGCAGGGTCTTCCCCCAGCTGAGGTGGTCAGAGAGGGAGGGACCCCCTCGGAGAGCAGCCCCTAGAAGCTGTCTCCAACCCAAGACCACCATCTTCAGGAGCACAAAAGCCTCATGGGGCTATGCTGACTTTCTTCACCTGTCCTGACTGGTGTAGGCTCCCCTGCCACCACCCAGCCTGAGAGGGGGGTTGTTCCTCTCCTACCTCTTGGCCTTGTCCCCTCCCTGTTGACAGCTGTGTCCCAGAATCAGGCAGGGAACAGGGTGGGTGAGAGAGGTAGACTGGAGTCCCTGGCACATGAAAGAAGGACTGACCCTGTTTAAATACACTTTGTGAGGAGTTTTCTGGTCAGTATCAGCTGCCCTGAATTGCTTCCCCCCTCCCCTTGTGTAAAATGTAAAGGAAAATAATAAATCCCTCTGCTATTTAGCTATATTTATTTCCCTCAAACCCTGCCACCATCCTGTTTGGTGCTCATTGCAGATACTATCACCCTCCCTTTGCCTGTCAGCTGTGGGTGCTGCACCAGCTCCCTGGGACTGAGCCCTCCAGGGCCTGAGGGGCTGGGTGAAAGGGGATGGTCATTTACCTTTTCAATTACCAGTGCTGGCCCTAGAGCTCCAAGCACTTTACTAGACCAGAACAAGTGAAGTGTCAGCCCCACCCACCTCAGCTGTCAGGAGCGGTGGTCACATCTTACGGCTTTTCTCCCCTGTGCCTCCCACTAGAGGAAGGGAGCCAGATGCTCAGAGAGCAGGTGGGGTGCTGCTCCAGGGAGGACATAGCTGCCTTTCCTGTACAAGACCTTTGTAGGAATCCCAGGCCTGGAGAAAAGGGTGGATGGAACGGAAGAGCTGTGGGTCTTCAGTGCATGGAGGGAGGGCAGGCCACGCCAGCTTCCAGGGCTTGGGCCTGGAGCACTTGTGGGGGGGCTTGGTGAGTGTCACCCATCCCCTCCAGGTACCGGCCAGGAATGAAATGAGCATGTGAGCTGAGAGTTCCTGGTCCACTTGCAGGCTGGGGCAGGGGGATGTTGATCCTGCTTCCCTATTCTCACACCCGCCTACTGCCCTTGCTCCTGGTCCAGCAGGGGGGCTGGGATGCTATGGTCTCTGTAGGTACGGCTGTGCTCTGGGGCTGCCTCTGCGGCTGTCGGGGCCCTGCCCACAGAGAGCTGTGTGTTCTGAGTGGCACTGTCTGTGTAGAGATGTGTATAATACCCTGTATATATTTGTGTACAAAACAAAAAAGGAAAAAAAGGAGTTATTGTTTGTGCAGTCTTTTCTTTGTGGAGGGGGCTGGGACCTGAGAGGAGAGGACCCTAGCTGCTGCAGGGCTGCCAGGAGCATGCGTGGTGCAAAAGGAGGAGTGGGAGTAGTGTGAGCACAAGCCCTGCCCTGCTGCCAGGAACTCAGCCATGGCTTACAGGCTCTTGCAGAAGGAATGGCTTTCCCTCTGACTTGCAGAGGCATCAGCAACTTTGCTGCTGGTAGCCTCACCCAACATGTCAGCCCAGCCATACTGTTCCAGTAATAAGTTACATAGCCACTCCTGCCATATCTGTTCAAAATCTGGAGCCCTGGTTTGGTGCCCCTGAGTGCAGGGGCAGACAGCAGACCCAGGAGGCTCCCTGCTGCCCTCCGTGCAGGCTGGATCTGGCATGCTTCCCAGGAGCCTGCTGTGTGCTGTGCTCCTTGTGCTGTGCACACAGTGGCTGTTGCTCGTTGCTTGGAGGATGGCACAATGGAGAGGTGAGGCCCGGCGTGGGCTGCTGAGAGACGGACAAGTGACCCCAGCTCTGTTCCTGCCTCACTGCGCTCAGGCCCTGTGGCTTTGTGGACCAGCAGTGCAGCACCAGCAGGGGACAAAAGACCCTCCTGCCCACAGCCGAAGGACAAGGGAAGAGGCAATGCCAGAGAACAAAGAACTGGAGACAGAAAGAACTGTGCCTGCCGCCAAGTCCCTGCAATCCTCACTGCAAAGGAAAGCTTGAGGGGAGGAAACAAGGAAATTGCATAGGGATTTTGTAGATGTTTTAAGGAAACGGCTTCTGACCATAGAGGAAAGGACAGGGGATAGCCTGTGTGACAGGATTATTGCAGAGCTGTCCCCTGCCCCAGGAGAGGGATCTGTGAAAGCAGCTTTGGAGGCCACTGAAGGGTAAGAAGGCAGGAGCTGAAGAGGGTCACAAGGACGGGCACAAACCCAGAGCAGGAACAAGCCCTGGCACTACAGGCCTTTTGCTCTTTGAAAGCACAGTGCTGCCTGCAGTTCTGTGCAGAGCTAAATAATGTCCCCAGCAGGGACCTCCTTATGCTTCCAGCCTCTGGCAAGCCTGACTGGGAAAAAGATGGAGCAGCCCTTGCGACAGCCCAGAGCAGGGCATCCCAAGGCTGCCTTTGCCCTAGGATGAGCAGAACAAGCTGCCTGTGAGAGTCCTTTGTATAGGGATAGGGCAACTCCAGTGGCTGCTGTCCAGGACCAGACTGGTCCCTTGTGCATGCACAAGCAGGGCCATGCTACAGCTGGTTTTAAATGTTTAGGTTGCTCTTCCCTCAGGCAAGGGACATGGCTCCTGGCCCCATGTGCAGCCTGCTCCCTGCTTAGAAAGGATTTACCCCCTGGGGCAAGGTGGGGTGAGGTAGAAAACCAGGTGCCCTGTGAGGCCTGGGCTCCCACAAGCTTGATGCCAGCTGCTGCAGTGAGTCTGTGTGGGCACAGCCTCCCCAGCTGCAAACAGGCACCAGGGAAGGAGAGGGAGTTCCAGGGTTGGTGATGCTCGTTAGGATCCCCCTGTTCAGCCCTGGCACCAAAAGAATAACAATAGAGAGCTTCTTGCCTGGGACAGGGCTGGGCTGAGCTGAGCTCCTCATGCCTGGCCAGGCCATGGCAGATATGCTTGGCTCCAAGCCAAGCTGTGCCAGCCAAAGCCATGTTGAGCCACACAGAACTCCAAGGTACAGTGCCAAGCCCTGTGTGGCCATGCCCGCTGGCAACAGCACCACCCAGCATCGCTGCACCATGAGTCACGGAGGGCATGGCGGGGCAGCCCCGGTGTGTCTGTGGTGAACCCCAGGGCAGTGACACCTGCCCGGCGCGGGCCCTGCTGGCACCCAGCAGCTGGTGGTGGGAGGGGGTGCCAGCCGGGCACGCAGGGAGGCCAGGGCAGCTGGTGGTGGCGTTGTTGACCTTGACCACCTGGACTTCAACGATTGAGGTGCTGCAGGCACAGCCCCCCCAGGCATGAGGGAAGGAAGACAGGACACGAGAGTCTGTACTCAGCCATGGCACCAGAAGGTCAACAGGTCCTGGGGACAAGGCGCAGTACAGAGCTTCACCCAGCTCCGGTGCGGTGCTGGCAGTGTGGAGCAGTCACCCGCAAATCTATTCCTACGGGAAAGTTGCTTCCTCTTCTCCTTCCAGCCCCAGTTTCCTGTGCACCCAACCCTTTCCTCAGAACAACGGGGGAAGAAGCAAGCCCCTCCCGGCGGTACCCTTCGTTCCCTGGGAGCTGGGAGAGGGTGGCAGCAGGTAGCACCTCACCATCAGCCTCGATCAAAAATCCCCTCCCAGTGTCTGTAAGCTGTCACTGCTCCTTTAATTCCCCCTCCCGGCTTTGCTCGTACATCCTGCCCGCCGAAACTCCACCTTCCGCGGGGCTGTACTGAGCCGGCTTGGGCTGGGCCGGGCCGAGCCGAAGCGGGCAGGGCGGTGGCGGCAGCAGCTTCCGTAAGTCCATCCCCCCATTCTTACCCTTATCCGACCCCCAGCATGAAGTTAAGCGCCGCGGGGGAGCCCGCCGCCGGGCGGGCAGGGCTGAGGGTCCGTCCGTCTCCCCTCCCCGGCTGCTTCCTCTGTCTTCTAAGCTTATCTAGGCATGCCTACCCCTCCCATCCCCTTTCTGTCTGCGGGGATTTTTGCATTAGGTAACGCAACCGCAGAGACCCAGAGGCTTCCCAATCTTGGCGCGAGTAAACTGAATACCGCAGCCTCCTGGGATGCTATGCTGACTCCAAAGCCGAGCTCGCATCCCCTCAAAGGGATGCGGTAACACAAAGGGGAGCCAACGGGAAACGAGAATCTTTGTCATCAGGAGGGCTGGAAAGGGCCTAAAGCTGCTCGAGCACTGTGGGATGCCAGGGGCGGCTGTGACGCCTTGCCCCGAGCTGAGTATGCGGCAGGATACCGTGTGTCAGGGCTGGGTTTGAGGAAGGGAACTCCCGACTTCCGTTGATTTGCAAGAGCAGCTGGCACACCAGAGTCTGTAAAGATTTTTGGCTGAACTTCAACAATGATGCTGCCCGAGGGTTTGCAGTATGCGCTAAAGTGCACGAAGTGTCAGGGACCCTGCAGGAACCAGTGTGTCATCTTGCTCCCACCTGGGAGGGGTCAGAGGTGCCTCGAGTACTGGACAGCATCATATTGTGGTTGGATATCAGTTGTCGTGGAAAACTGCCCTGGGGGCTTGGCTTGTCTCATCACACCCCTTCCTCCTCCGTGGAGGACCCGCAGTGTCCGTCACCATAAGCCTGGGGAGGTGTCAGCAGCTGGTCCCATTGCTTTAAAGACCCATGTGGCTTCTCTCCCATTCTGGGGTCTGAAATACTTTGCTCTGCGCTTGCGTGACCTCCGTCTGCCACTGAGGACAGCCTTCCCGAGTATTTTGAGCCACAGAGCTAAGAATAACTCATTCGGTGCCCGTGTCTGCACAGAGCTCCCCATGTCCGCAGCCATGTCCAGCGCTGGTAGGTAGGGTGGGAAAGGGTGCAGGGAACCTTTCAGGGGCTATGGCTAGGGGAAATTCTCTGGCCACTGCCAGGTGCCAGGGAGGTGGTGAGGTGGTATCTGGAGGCAGTGTGGGCAGATGTACTTGGGATCTTTCCTCCCTCAGGCCCCCTGTGTTCTGGGCAGTGTCATAAACTGGAGAAGCCATCCTGCCAGCCCTGCAGGCACCAAGTGCCGTGCCACCAGGAGAGACTGCCAGTGCTGGCTGCAGGGCAGAAGCTGTAGGAGGAGCTCCGTAGATTTGGGACCGTCAAAGAGGAGGGAAGGGCTGCCGCTGCCCTGGAGAAGGGCAGTGGGTTTAGAGCATCCCACAGCACACGGAGTGATGGGGAAGAGTAGATTTTTTTTCTTCTGAAAAGCTTCTGGCTAGGACAGCCACATGGACTAGCAGCCAAGTTTATGCTCTATGTATGTACCAGGAGCTTGCACCCTATTCACTGTTGCCTGCATTCCCTTTAGCTATCACAGCATTCAGGATAAGGAAGGCTGTCTCTTCTTTGGAACCAGGCTGCACCCTGCTCTCCTGGGATAGGGTACTGGGGAGGGAGTGGGCCAGCACTGACATTCCAGTTTGCTGCTCTGAGTGGGTTGCTGGCTCCTGGCTTATTTACCCAAGAACTACGCCACTTTTTCACATGGAGAAACCTCTGAAGTATTCGGCACCAGCCCAGACAAGCAGGAACTGAGACCGCTGGGGAGTGGGGCAGGATGGGCCGCAGATGCCAGTGCGCTGCTGGCGGCTGCACCTGCCCCATGGCTCTGCTGCAGGTGACACTGCGTGCATGGAGGCTTGGACCAGACGGTCCCAGAGGCCCCTTCCAGCCTGGGCAGTGCTGTGCGTGTGAGTGCTGGCCGCTGCCATGGTGCCTGGACAGGACTGAGGGCAGCTGGACGTCGGGAGGGGAGCTGGGACTTCACCACCGCAGCGAGCGGGGTGGGGCAGGGCTGCGGGGCCAGACATGCCTGGCAGCTGTGTCAAGCTGGTTCGAAGCTCCTGGCCGTGAGCTGCTGGTCAAAGCCCTAGGAGGATGGCCAGGGCAGGGAGAGGTGCGGGGTGGGGGCTCTGCGGTGTCTGTCCTGCCCCGCTCTCCTGGTGCCGGGGTGCCCCGCTGAACTCCGCAGTCCCTTCCCAGTATCTCCCGGCAGGCTGCTCCACTGGCGGTCGACGAGCCTTGAGTCATCCTCCCTGTGTGTGAGTGTGTGCCGTCCCGCCTCTTCCTTCCCTGTCCTTCTCTGGCCCCGTAGCTAGAGCTATCTGCGCTCCGCTGGGCTCCTCCCTACCCGGCCCTATTGACTCAGTGCTCTGGCAGCCGGGCCGGCTTTCGGAGAAGAGGGAAAAGGAGAGGGAGAGGCCCTGGGGTGGGAGAAGCTGCGGGCGGTCGCTGACGCCCTCCCGGCTGAGGCGGGTGAGGAGGAGCCAGGAGGAGAGAAGAACCCGGAAAGCTGCGCCGGGAGGAGAGGCTGATGAGGTTGGAAAGCGTCCAAAATTCCTCCGGGCTCAGCCTTTTGGCGTCGCAGGGACAGGACAGGACCCATGACCTAGGTGTTGTAGGGCTGCCTCCTCCCAGCCAGCCCTCAATGCTGCTTTGCCCCCTTGGTGTCCCCTGAAGACAGCAGGGCTGCAGCAGCCAGGCTGGAGGACGGGGCTCAGAACGGGGCTGCTGCTGGGGATGGGTCTGGGAGGTTCTCTTGGTGTGTGTGCCCACCCTGGGGTGCTCTGTGTGTCACTGGGCTCGCTGTGCCAGGCCAGTGCTGCTGGAGAAGATCCCTGCTGTGGGAGTAGTGGGGAACTGGGGATTCAGCCTCCAAGCCTGGCTCTATGAGATGGCTGATATCCCCAAGGGAGAGAAGGCAGCAGGCCCTGCCTCAGCGTGGCCGTGCCTGTTCTGTTGCAGGGAGTGGAGCGGGAGGTAGCGGTGCTGGTGCCCAGCTATGATGCCCTTTGGCGGGATGGCTGCTCGTCTGCAGAGAGACCGCCTGAGAGCCGAGGGGCTTGGCCAGCACAACAACGCCATCAAATACCTCAGCCAGGACTATGAGGCCCTCAAGCAGCAGTGCATTGAGAGTGGCACCCTCTTCAGGGATCCTCAGTTCCCAGCTGGCCCGACTGCCCTTGGATTCAAGGAGCTGGGGCCACACTCCAGCAAGACACGGGGAGTGGAGTGGAAGCGGCCGTCGGTAAGTCCTGGGCTTGCTTCTTCTCAGGCTGAGCTGGCGTCCCTACCCTGCATGTCTGCACTGAGTGAGCTGCAGACTGGCCCGTGCTGGTGCCCTTCAGTGCTCAAAGTCCCTGAAGTGCTGCAGAGCCACTTTCCCAAGAGCCCAGGGCCATTCCCCGTGAGTGTCTGCTCAGAAGAGCACTGTGTCTAGCAGGCACTGCTTTCTCTGGGCAGCAGACTGTGGGCTTCAAAACAGGTGGGTTGTGTTGCTGCTTCTAGATGTCATGGCATGGATGTGTCACCTCAGTAACTGGGGCTTTTGAGAGTGCATATCCTCTGGTGCCATAAGGGCAAGGGGGATGTCACCCAGCCTTGTCCTCCCATGGATACAGCAGACCTTGCCTTGCTTTACTGTGATGGCCTTGGGGTTGCAGTCAAGCAGCCTTCCCTAGCAGAGGGCAGGTGGGGTACATCTCACAGGGACCATATACCAATTCTCTCTAGTCAGAGCTGCAGGGGGTGCCAGTCCTGCTAAAGCCAAGATCCAGCACCAGCATCTGATTCTGTCCTTCTGCAGGAATTAGTGGATGACCCTCAGTTCATCGTTGGCGGTGCCACCAGGACAGACATCTGCCAGGGGGCTCTGGGTGAGTGTTGAAGTTTTGTTCCTGGACCTTGGTCCAGCCAGTAGTGACTGGGAAGGGTTGGGTGGCCCTTTCCAGTCCGTGAGGTGGAAACTGCAAGTCAGGGAGCATCCTGTGCCTCCTGGTAGCTCTAGGTTAAAGTTCCACAAAAACGAGTTGATGTGTGCACACATGTTGCACATGCTGAGATCAGGGGAGATTCTGGGTGCATCCATGCTGAGAACAGGAGCTGCTCCAAAGAGCTCCCTGCTTTAGTAAATGGTGAGGGATGGCAGCTGCATGACAGTAACAAACTGAGGTGATGGTGACAAAATCCTTGCAGAGCAATGTGGTGTGGCAGAAGGGAGTCAAGTGGTGTACAAGTGATGATTTGTCTTTTCTTCAGGGGTGTCTCCCAAGGCGAAGGCACTGAGGCAAGGAGAGAAGTGTTAATGGGGTGGGTAGGCTAGCAGAGTTGAACCACAACTGGGATTTTGTGGTCATCAGAAACAGATCTTGGTATCACAGACTGTATTGTCCTGACTGGGAGCAAGTAGGGCACTTGTTTGGGAATACTGTGCTAATACCTTAGCACATTTAGCATGCTGTTTTCATGGCTTTTCATGTAAATGTTTACATTTAATATATCCAGTAATTAGGACAAACTTGAGGTGGCAACTGGAGTGCATAACAGCCCAAAGCACTGTGGTAGCGTTCACTTGGTCATTAAAAGCTCGTAAATGGCATTTTGTCAAACCACAGCCCAGTTACAGGTTATCCAGGCTCAAGGCTAAGGTGTGAAAGGCTTCAAAGGCAAAAGAGAAAAGAGAATCAAGGCAAAGAATTTAAAGCACAGTTCTGGCCTGGAGCAGCACTTTTGGTTAAGATCACTCAGAAGGAAATGTGCAGTGGTGTTGCTTGCAATTTGCAAAGCTGGGGCAGTAACATGAAACTGCTTGCTTGCTGAAATGGCTTTTTACATGCAAAGTGTAATTCTGCTGCAGAACTTGCTGTCTGAGATATGGAGGGCAGTCATATGAATGAGTTCCAGGAGGCACTCCCAGGAGGGTCCAGATTAATGGCTGCAGGAGGGGGCTGTTGGTGCTAGCTGTGTGGTGGTTTGGACACAGGCTCCAGGTTGAGGGAGGAATGTTCCCAATTGCCCTGAGCTAATACTTCTCTGTGGGCAGACTGAACAAGCCTCAATCCCTGAGTTCTGCTTGCTGGACCTTCTCTGGTTTTTCCATGGACTTTTTGAGCTGGGTAGCCCCAAACATTTGCAAGGAGAACACACCACGGACTCCTAAACATCCATCGCCTACCCTCCCAGCTAGGGAGGTGATGGGTACACATACCAGCTTCCTCTCCTTCCCCAGGCGACTGCTGGCTGCTGGCTGCCATTGGCTCCCTCACACTCAACGAGGAGCTCCTGCACCGTGTGGTGCCCCATGGACAGAGCTTCCAGGAGGACTATGCTGGCATCTTTCACTTCCAGGTGGGATGGGAGCTTTTGGCCCTCCACAGCTGGTGGGCTGTGGCGGAAGCAAGGGTGGTGGGCTGAGGCCATCCCTTTGGGGTAGGGATGAACAAGCCATGTGATGCTCTGAGCTCACCTCACTCTCTCCTGACCCTCCAGATCTGGCAGTTCGGTGAGTGGGTGGACGTGGTGGTGGATGACCTGCTGCCCACCAAGGATGGGGAACTTTTGTTTGTCCACTCAGCGGAGTGCACCGAGTTCTGGAGTGCTCTGCTGGAGAAGGCCTATGCCAAGTGGGTATCCCTGTGGTGGGCAAGTGGGCATGTATGGGGTAGGGGTGGAGGGAAGGGAGTCCCTCCTGTGTCCTGCTTGTGCTGGGCGGCTGCAGTGCCAGCTCCTTGTCTCCTCATGCACCCCTCAGGCTGAATGGCTGCTACGAGTCGCTCTCAGGGGGCAGCACCACTGAGGGCTTCGAGGACTTCACGGGCGGCGTGGCGGAGATGTACGACCTGAAGCGGCCGCCGCGCAACATGGGCCACATCATCCGCAAGGCGCTGGAGAGGGGCTCCCTGCTGGGCTGCTCCATCGACGTAAGTGACGTGCCAGGGTGAGCCGGGGCTCTGCCACACGCTGGCCAAGACTCTATCAGCAGTCCCCTTGCTGGCACACCGGGTGGGAAGTCACTTCTTTGCCCTCTCACCACAGCACCCTTTCCAGAGCCAGTGCGGCGGCCCCGTTGCTGTGAATGGGCTCCTTTGGATGGAGCGGGAGTGTTCATCTCAAGTGCAGGACAAGGGACTGCCCATAAATCTGGCCATGTTTTGCATCAACAAATTTCCTGGAACGGGGCTTTAAATTCTGAAATTTGGGTGGCTCCTTGATGGATCTTTGGGGTCCTCTACTAAGGAAACTGTCTAAATTGTCCGCAACCAGCAGCCTTTGAGCACAGGGAGCTGCTACCTGCTATTTCTCTTGGCTGGAGCAGTGCAAAGCAAGGAGAATTCTCCACACCATGGAAGGAAGGGGTAGGGATAAGGCTACATGAATTCAGTCCTATTGACTTGAGCATTACACGTTCTCCTCAGATCACAAGCGCCTTTGATATGGAAGCAGTGACCTTCAAGAAGCTGGTGAAGGGCCATGCCTATTCTGTCACAGCCTTCAGAGATGTGAGTCACCTAGATTAGTCTTTAGTAGCAATAGCAGCCTGGCCAGTGGCATGGGCTCCACCTCCTTTGTCTGGTCTTTGGCAGGTGAACTACCGGGGTCAGCAGGAACAACTCATCCGCATCAGAAACCCCTGGGGTCAGGTGGAGTGGACTGGAGCCTGGAGTGATGGGTGAGCAGGACAGAAGGGAGGGCAGTCTCGCTCTGTCAGGCCAGCAAGCACTGTGCACACAACAGTCAAGCACAGGGCACTGCTGAGGGGAAGCTCACAGCATGCAGAGCCCTTCACATCAGAAAGAGGAGTTGAGGGCCAGCTCTGAGTTGTTCTCAGGAATCCCTATCTAATTGTCTCTCTCCTGCTATTCCAGTTCCTCTGAGTGGAACAACATTGACCCTGATGAGAGGGAAGAGCTGCAGCTGAAGATGGAGGATGGAGAGTTCTGGTGAGTGCTGGAGCAAAGTGCTGCTCTATTTCAGCAGCCAGTCCAGGAAGGAGCAGAGGAGCTGGGGAAAGATCCTGCAGCCATGCTTCACCTGAAGCGCATGACCTGCCTTTATGAGCTGGCTTCCCAGCACTGGAGAGCTTGCCAGCATTTTCTCATCTGATCTAGTTAATAATTTTCCTCCCTTGAAGGAAATTCAGGTCAACTAAATGCAAAATAAACATCCATGAAGAGTAAACATCTCTTCTTACCCAAACCCAGCATGAGGCTTTAAATAAGCTATAACTGTTTAGGGTAGAAGTTTACTGTTTACTGTCACTTTTACTGTTTACTGTCAGAAGTTTTACTGTTTACTGTCACTTAATTCTCCTAAAATGTTAGCTGGGTCCAGAGCTGCTTGCACTTTTCTCCCTCCCCACAGCAGTGCCCTGGCCTCAGCCCCTACTTTCCTCCCACAGGATGTCTTTCCGGGACTTCATGAGGGAATTCTCCAGGCTCGAGATCTGCAACCTGACCCCCGATGCCCTGACCAAGGACGAGCTCAGCAGATGGCACACACAGGTGTTCGAGGGCACGTGGCGCCGGGGGAGCACTGCCGGGGGCTGCAGGAACCACCCAGGTACCTCTGGCCTCCACATCTGAGCTCCTGGCAGCCTGATGAAACCAGGTGTCTCATCCACACATCCCCTTCCTCCCAGCCACATTCTGGATCAACCCCCAGTTTAAGATCAAGCTGCTTGAAGAAGATGATGACCCTGGGGACGATGAGGTGGCCTGCAGCTTCCTGGTGGCTCTGATGCAGAAGCACCGGCGGCGGGAGCGGCGGGTGGGAGGTGACATGCACACCATCGGCTTTGCTGTCTACGAGGTAACCCCTGCCCACCCCGAGGCTTCTTCCTTGGGACAGGCTCAGCCCTGCCAGTCCCACCTCAACCCCAGTCCTCAAGAAAATCTTTTCCACCAGCTTTGGCCAGCTGTGGGCCAATGTCCCCCATCCTCTGCTCCTTGCAGCTGTAAGGGATGGAGAAGGCACTGGGATTCTGATATTTTCCCCCTTTTCCCTCCTGTCTGCAGGTTCCTGAGGAGGTACGTCCTGAGCTGTCAGAGCCTACCCCATCTTGGAGGGAAGCACAAGACTGGGCAAAAATGGGTTGATGCATCCAGTGGCACGGGAGCTCTCACAGCACTGGCTGTGTCTAGGGTGCTAGTGGGTTCTGGGCACCTCCATGTGGGAGGGAGGGATGGCTCCTACTGGATGGGCAGGGCAGGGCTGTCCTACCTGATGCCGGCTGGAGCTGGTCTTGCAGCTCCCCGTGGGTGCTTCCCATTGGGGTCCACAAGCACATTCCTTCCCCCAGGCCCAGGGCATGCAGAATGTGCATTTGAAGAAGGACTTCTTCCTGCGAAACCAGTCCCGGGCACGGTCTGAGACCTTCATCAACCTGCGGGAGGTGAGCAACCAGATCCGGCTGCCCCCCGGCGAGTACATCATCGTGCCCTCCACCTTCGAGCCACACAAGGAGGCCGACTTTGTCCTGCGGGTCTTCACTGAGAAGCAGTCGGACACGGCGTGAGTCCTGGCCTGGGAGGGACTCCCCGTGTTTGTGAGCAGCGGGATGTTCCCCACTGCAGGCAGCCTGCTGGCTGGGGACCCTGCTCATCACTTTGTTTTGCCCTTTGTTCTGCCCCAGGGAGCTGGATGAGGAGATCTCAGCAGAGCTGGCAGACGAGGTAGGAGCTGCCACTTTGGATCGGCTAGTGCAGAGGCTCCGGCACTTGGGAGGGGGAGCTACAGGCAGGGGGAGAATGTCTGAGTCTGGGATGTCACTGTGGTTGGCAAGGTTGGGGTGATGGGGATGTGGGAATTAACAAAGATGGGAAGAAGGAAGAAGAGCTTCCTTTCCAGTTGGCATTTACTGAGCCTGGAAGGCAGGGCAGAGCCTGGGTTTGACCGCTAACCTCTCCTTTCTGGTTTGCATCACCCCAGGAGGAAATAACGGAGGATGACATAGAGGACAGCTTCAAGAACATGTTCCAGCAGCTGGCAGGGGAGGTGGGTATGGCTGCACCAAGCTCTGGAAGGCCCTCTGGGGAGGGGAGGGGACAAGACCAAACCCCTGGCCATGGGAGTTCCAGCCCACCCCAGGCTCACTTAGTTCCATCCTGCAGACATCCTGCTGTGGCTCAGCCCAGCTTCCCGCAGGGATGGTGTGACAGGGGCAGATTTGGGGAAGACCATCCAGCTGTGACCAAAACTCCTCTGGGTGTACAAGGAATGTAACAGCATGTTTTGTGACTAATGCAGAGATGTTTAGGCAGGAGGGGGACAAGTGGGGCGGAGAGCAGGCAAGGGGTGATGTTAACTCTGCTTCTGCTCCAGGACATGGAAATCAGCGTCTTTGAGCTTCGGACTATTCTGAACAGAGTCATCGCTAGACGTAAGCACTGCTCCTCCTCCCCCTGCTCCCTGCAGCCCAGGCTTGCTCAGCAGGTTGGCTCAACCTCCTCCTTTCTCCTCAGACAAAGATCTGAAAACGGATGGGTTCAGCATGGACTCCTGCCGCAACATGGTTAACCTGATGGATGTATCCTCCTGGTGCTGTGGGCCAGGGCCACTTTTCATGCTCAGCCAGCAAGAAACAAGACTTGTCTCTTGGAGCTGGGGCTTGGCTCTCCAGCAGTGCTGAAGCTGTTTAACTGGGGAAAGAAAGGCTTCAGGGCTGCCTCCCCTACACTCTGCAACTTTAGAAGGAGGTTTTTTTGGCAAGGGCCATCACTTCCCCAGCTTGCTTGGGCCCTGGCTCTGCCACCAAAAGCCCAGCATGGTCCCACCCCATGCCTTCTACTTCCACCTCCAGGAGGAAGTTCCTGTGTTTCACTTCCCACGGGCTCCCTAGCCTGATGTGCTGTTGTGCCACCCAGCCTTTGAGGCACTCCTCAGAGGTAACAAGGACAATTGGCCTTCCTTCCTCCAAACCATCCTGTCCAGCTGTTGTGGATGAGTCAAGTGACAGGAGCCATGGCCAGTGTCCTGCTTGTAGAAGGACATGCAGCTGGAGGGTCAGGCGAGGAGCACCTCTGAGCCTTTCTCCAGCCTGGCCCTACAACATTCTTTTTCACTGCGGGCCAGCCCAGCTTTGGTCCAAGGACAGCACAGCAGTGTGCTTCCTACATCAGCAGCACAGCTGCTCCCAGGGAGTGGCACGCCTGCTAGTTCAAGTGTTACCCTTTCCTTACTGGGTTGCAGGCTCTTATTTTGCTCATGCTGCAGGATAGAGGGGAAGGCTGGGGGAAAAACTGGGGCAGGCCAAGTGTGTCCAGGCTTTTCTCGCCTCCTGTGGCTGGGATCTGGAATCTGGGATTCCTGGCTGCTTTGACCTCCTTGACCCTCTGCTCCCCAGAAAGATGGCAGTGCCCGCCTTGGGCTGGTGGAGTTCCAGATCCTGTGGAACAAGATCCGGAGCTGGCTGGTGAGGATGAGAGGGGGCGTGGTGCACTGCACAGGGGTAGCACCCCTCCTGGGGTGGGAACAGCCAGCCTGGAGGCCACAGGAGAGCCTTCCCTTCACGTCCTCTGTGATGTTTTTGCAGACGATCTTTCGGCAGTACGACCTGGATAAGTCAGGCACCATGAGCTCCTATGAGATGCGCATGGCTCTAGAGTCAGCCGGTAGGTCTGGAGAAGGATGGGACTGGGCTGGAGGCTGGGGAGGGAGCTCCTGCTCTCAGAGTCCTGTCCCAAGAGCAGGAGAAGAGATTAACCAGCCTATATGGTATGCTTGAAGTCAACCTGTTGTAGTGAGATGTGGCCCATGTATGCACCAGGCTTTCTGCATCACAGCTGTGCCACGTGTTGGAGCCTCAGAGTTAGAGATGCACACAAGATGGTCCCAGCCTCTGTCCTCTGACCTGCAGAACCCCATCCTAGCAAAGCAGAAGCCTGGGGTGGATCAGTGGGCTAACGAGTCCTATATGGCTGCAGGGAGAGCATCCCCTCTTTCTGTTGAGGCTGGACACTGTGCCCTTCCTTGGGTGGGTTGGTGGACCTTTTGAGTGTGTGCATGGACTTTCACAGCTGCACCCTGCTCTCCTGCCTCCCTGGGGGGCTGACTGCTCTGTGCCTTGCAGGTTTCAAGCTGAACAACAAGCTGCATCAGGTGGTGGTGGCCCGCTATGCAGACGATGACATGGGTGTGGACTTCGACAATTTTGTCTGCTGCCTCCTGAAGCTGGAGACCATGTTCAGTGAGTGATGGCCCTGGGGCAGGTAGGGCAGGAACAGAGAGATGTATTGCTCACTTTGTTTGTGTCCCTGCAGGGTTCTTCCGTAGTATGGACCCTGAAGGCACTGGCACTGCTGTCATGAACCTTTCTGAGGTGAGAGTTCAGCCCAGTGAAAGCTAGGAAACAAGGGAACACAGCATTAGGGTGAATGGGGCACCTGGGGTGGGTGGTAGAAAGCCCTCCAGCCCCCTGGGTAGGGAAAGAACCCATAAAATATCAGGGTGAGTAAACAGGACTGCTGCAGTCTCTGTGTTTCTTAGAGGGCTGTTAAAATTGACTCACGAGGACTTGCCAAAAATGCACCCTGCTCATCCCTTCTCTCTCTCCTTCCCAGTGGCTGCTGCTGACGATGTGTGGCTAGGAGTTACAACAGATCCACTGCAGCTGGGACACCCCAATGGGCCAGGCCCATTCCAAGTGCCTCCCCTTGGTTCCATGGATACAGGATAATCTTTCCCCCTTGCTCCATCCCACGCTGAGCCACAAGCCCTGCCTCCCAGCAAGCCTCACACCATCTTCTCCAGTGGACCAGGGGTCAAGGCAGGCAGGGGATTCCCTTCTCCTCTTCTGGGCTGGGCTTCTTTCCACTTCCCCTTGCTCTCTCTCACCCCAGAGGAGGAGGAGGGCAAGCAGCATGGGGTACCTGTGAATCCCTGCACGGTGGCAGGCTGGGGGCCAGCTGCAGAGCAGGGAAGGCAGCTGCTGGGGCACGGGGGGAGGACACTCGTATCGCTTGCTCTAGTGCTGACCCATCCCCTGCAGCACACGTTGCCTCTCTGCACCCACAGCTGGGAGCATCAGCAGGTATTGCCTTGCTCAGGCAGCAGCTCCTGAGGGAGCCAGGGTGGCCTTCTGGCAGGCGGAATGGCCACACTCCAAATCATGAAGCCCTTGCACCGTACTTACCACCACTAAGCATGACCAAAGCAGGAGCCTCCTGGCTCTTTCCTGCGTGGCCTTCAACACATCCCTTCCACCTCCATGCCCCTGCCTATGCACTGGGTCAAGGCCTACAACTCAAGCACTGAATGTTTCGGGGTTGCTCTGTCACGTGAACACGTGCGACCCTGTAGCGCAGCAGCTGAAGCTCCTCTTGTCCACGCAGGCACAGCTATGCCTGGCCTCCCCTCCCTGGGAGCTCCTGGGACATCTGCTGCCCTTGGGGCAGGGCTAGGGGGTACAGCACCCAAGAGGCAATGCCTTCCTCCAGAGAGCGGGGGATGGTGGTTTAGGGGGGTCTTCGGCACAAAGTTGGGGTTTTTCTCCCAATCCCTCATCCTCCCACACTGTAACACTTTCCTCTTAGCTTGGGCTCCTTTGCCCAGTGCGGATGGACTCCAGTGCCAACATATTTGCATTTCTCTGTGCTACTCCATTCCCCTCACCTTCTTCTGGGGTGATGGGGTGGCTCTAGCCTGGCAGTGGGCGAGGTCCCGTCCCCTGCCCTGTAGAGGCAGGCAGGCAGTTTGCTTCCCCCAGACCCCTGTTGTCGCTGGAGGATGCACCTGCAGCAATAACCACTGCTGCCTGCCCGGCAGCTCTGCTTCCTCACCCTGCTCACTGTGCCCTTCAGGAATAAACAGATCTGTTAGACAAGTGGTCTGGGAGGTGTCTTGGGGTCTGCGTCCTCCCTCTGTCCTGGTGCAGAGCCAAGCCCAGGTCACCCTGCTTGCCCAGCCTGGGGCACAGGTGGAGCACCACCATCAGGGCAGGTCTTGCTGTTAGGCTGGAGACCTCTACATTCTCTAGGACTTCAAAAAACTTGCCTCTTCCTTTGCACAGGTGTCTCAACGCTGACACATGGGGCAGCACCATGTAGGAGAGTGAAGGGAGCGCTGCTCTTAAAGAAAGGTGTCTTGTGGAGGAGAAAAAGGATAGGATGGAGTTAACTAGGGAGCTGTGGAAGTGGAGAGCAGCCTGGAACTCTGGACACTGGAAAGGGACTAAAAGAGGTTTATTTCTTGCCTGAATACCTTATCCATCCCAGCATCTCAATATTCCTTATATGGGTGCCCTTTGGACCAGCCCAGCTCTCTGGGACCATGTCCCTACAGTGGGGCAGCACCCAGTTCTGGGGCAAGCCAACCTGGCTCAGAGCACAGACAGAAGCTGAGGTGTGCTGGCAGGAGGAAACAGCCCCCCAGCTACCTCACAAGGCTGCCTTCTCCTACACAGGCTCCCCAGGGCTACTTGTGCTTGTCTCTTGACTACCTGTGAACTGAGATGCCTCCCTATGAGGGAGGAGTACCTTAAGGCTTGCTAGCCCAGGCTTCCTGCTCCTCCACGCAATCCCAAATCCCCTACAAAACCAGGCTCAGGTGGGACAGAACAGGGGTGCAGGCAGGCAGAGCTGTCCCAGCTGCAGGGCTTCATCACGCACACACAGGCCCAATTGTAGGGCATGGTGACACCCAGGCTTTGGGATGACAGGTGCCCCTGGCGAGGCCTTACCAGAAGTCCCCTCCCTCCCTCCCTCTGGGTGGCAGCTGGCAGATCCCTTCCCTCGCCAGCCCTGGCAGCTGGCAGGCCAGTATCAGCAGGGGCTCGGCAGGTGGGGGCTTCCCCAGCTGCCAGCTAATGCCACTGGAAGTAGCCCAGCTCATCGCCCTCGTTGCAAAGGGGACAAGGATGATGCCCAGCAGAGGCCTTAAACGCAGAGGTGAGGTGAGTAGCAAGGGGGCCAGATGTGACCGAAGCTGCTCTTAGCTTTGGGTTTATCTGGGGACAGGCACTAGCCAGCAAAAGCCGGCCCAGCCCAGTTCTGCCTTCCCCACACCTATCCCATAGGTGTGTGTTGGGTGAGCCAGAGCACCCATGGATGCACAGCAGCACTGCTCCTGCTCCCACTCCCCAACACCCTGGAATTTCCTGCACCTCCTGTGGCCCTGCCTCCTGCACTCAGAGCTGCCTGCCCTTCCTGGGGTTCCCCCTCTCCCACCAGCTGCTCATGTCCATCCCCCAGCCCCAGGAGGGGGGCCAGGACCGCAGCCCATCCCCACCTGACCCCACCAGCTGCCCCAGCAGCTGCCCTCTGGCATCTCCCCCTTGGCTACGCTTCACTCTGCCCCGGGCCCATGGCTGCAGGAATGTCATTCCCATGGGCACAAGGGGCCTTTGTGTGAGCAGAGACGGGCTGTGGGGGCCCAGCCCAGCATCTCGAGCTGGAGCCGGGGAGAGCCACAGCTGAGGGCTCGTGGGTGGGCAGCAGCTGACTCCGGCATGGCCCCACAGCTCCTAGCCAGGCACGGCAGTGTCCCCAGTACTGCAAGGGATATCGGGGAGGAAAGCCCTCTCCTCATCCCCCTTGTCCCTCTGGCCCCAGCAGCATCCTGCACTCACTGCTGGCTCAGGAAGCAGCACCAGCACCAGTACAGAGCTGGCATTGCCCTAGTAAGCCTTGGCACCTGTGCCAAAGGATGCTAAGGTCTCAGTCACCCCATGAGGGGAACAGGAGGGCTGGGACTTGGGGCAGGGGCCAGGAGCATCAGCCAGCAGCTGCTGGATTCGGCCTTTTTCAACAGCTGCTGTCTGAGCGCCAGCAGCAGGGAATGTGCACGGGCTGGGGCTTTCCAAAGCATGGCCACAGCGCATTAAACAACCTATTTATAGCACTTGAGTCCCTCCTCAGTAGGAATGGCCTGTGCTCCTCCTGCAGGGGCCTGGGTGCTTGGGTGCCACCACTGTCCCCACCACCAGCATGCTCTGGGATCCCTGCCAGAAGGGTGAAGTTTCCTAAAACAAAATACTTTTGGCCTTCCTGACTCTCATCTTCCTCCCCTGCCATTTCTGAGAGCTCCCAGTGCTGCCCAGAGCAAGATTTTCAGCAAATCTCACACATCTTGTGAGGATGCCCTTCTTCCCAGGATTGCTGCTGAATCCTATGAAGATTTTATCATACAACGGCCTATTTAGGCATTGGTAGGTGCTGATGGTTTGATGGTTGCTCTGTCCCCTGTGCCTGCCTCTGAGATGGTAGGAGTGTCTTGCCCTCCCACGGAGCAGAGATGCTGTTGTGGGGGCAGGCTGAGTGCTGGCAGGTCACTCATGGGGTAGCCTGTGCCACATTCGCCTGTTGTGTGATGGGGCATGGAAGACATTCCCTCCACAGAAGGGCAGCAGCAGCCAAGAGGAGTTGTACCAGGAGGTAGCACAGCTGTCTCCTGCCCAGATGCTGGCATGTCACACACCCATGATGCTCCAGCTGTGCCTTCTCTGAGGTGGCCTCCCAACGCCTCCATCCTCTCCCAGAGGAGATGGAGGTTGGCTGGCTCCCACCCCAGGATCTGCCCAGAGGATGTGTGGCCTGTAAGCTCACCCGTGCTCAGCAGCAAGAACGGGGCTGGGCTTTGGACAAGCTGAATTCTCAGGGCATTGGGACAGCAGGAAGGAGAAGACAAGAGGGCAGCTCTGCACAGTCTTGCCACCACCCTGAGGTTAGACCCTGTGTGGGCTGCTTCCAGCCCTGCTATCTCACCAGCACTGCTCCACCCACAGAAGCCCAAATCATCCTCATGCTGCCCTGGGGAATCTGCTGCTCCTTGTTCACAGATGTCCAGCTGTTAACTGATCATCTGAGAGAAATAAGTACTGTGGTGAGGATGGAGGGGTACACAGTCCCTGTTTAGGCTCAGGAAGTGGATCTCAGCCCTTCCCATCATTTAATAGGTGATACGTGGTTGTGCAATTGATGCAATAAAGAAAACGGATGCCTGAAAGGAAGTGGTCTTGACACATACCCAGCAAAACATAAGCCAACCATCTGGTGAGGAATTTTGTGTCTTCTGGTGGAGAGGGATGAAACATAGACAAATAAAAAGTGTTGAGAGATAGAGCAGTGATTGCAGGACCAGGAAGTCCTCTACGGATCACAAAAGTTACAGCAAGGCTCTATGTGCCTTGGCCTAGGGAACACATGAGCACGACTCTGCTGCCCTAAATCTTGCATTTTGAAGTAGATATTGGTGTGATTTAATTTTCTTTCAAGGTTGCATTCTCTTCCCAGCTCTGGGCATTACTCGACAGAGGAGCAAGTTTACATCCCTTCATCTCTCTGGGCTGTACTTTTGCCCGGCTGGGGGCTAAGGACCCTGACCTTCCAGATGGGGAAAGTGACTTGGCAAGATCTCTGCATTTTTGGCAAGGGACAAAAATCTGCCTTTCTACGAGTCCCAAGAGCCTGGCAATTAAGCCCTGCCCCACCTTCTTCCCAATGCTCGATGTTGCAAGCATCTGGCTCTCAAAGCAGGGTGAGAGCCTCCTGCACTCCCTTCCCAGGAAGGAACAGGCTTCTGCAGAGGCCACACACTAGAGTCCCTTTGTTCCCAAAGAATTTTCCATCCACTCCCTTGTGTACCTCGGCAACTTTGCACTCAGATACAACATAACACTCAGAGGCAACACTCCTACGAATGTGCTGCAGTATCTCTGCAGCTGATGAGCACCTCCCTTTCCCCATGGGACTGGAGGACAGGATTCCCCCAGTAGGCACCGCAGGATAATCAGTTCCCCCAGCCCAGGTAGGGCTTTTTCTAGGAAATGATGTCCACTCTCCTCCATTACTGTCACAACTATCACTGACCTTGGATGTGGCATTTTCATCCCAGTGGCCCCCAGCCTGCTCAGAGGTAGGATGCTGCAAATGCCCTCTGCACAAAGAGAGGCTATTCCCAGTGGAGCTGTACTGCTGAAGACATCAAGGCACCAAGCAAGGCTTATGTGGGATCGGCTGCAGCACAGTGAACCCAGGAGCCTCAAGAGCAGGCCAAGCACTGCACCTGCTGCCTCCCTGATCCAAGGGGAGATGCTCCCTCCTGGGGGAACGTAAACCCTGCCATAGCTGCAGCAAAGCTCTGGCTCCCGCTTCCTTCACCTGAGCTCCTCCCGCTCCCCGTAAGGCAGCCAGCACGGAGCTGGGGGCAGAGCCCAGCAGAGCCCTGCTGCAGCCTCTGACCACAGCAGAGCCGGAGCCCGGGAGCCTCCGGGAGGCCAGTCCCAAGGGGCTGACGTCAACCCCGGCCCTCGAAGCTCTGGGGTCATCGGGGAGCTCTTTCTGCTTTCAGCACATGGTGTCCCCGTGCTGAGGCATGGCCAGCCTGCTTTCCTCATCCATGGCTGGCTCCCTGGAAAGAATCTGTGGGGCTGGGAAAGGTCTCCCTGGCTGAACTAAGCATCCTTGGATGGGACTTACTGGGCAGGGGACAGCTTACAGCAGGCAGGCAAGGAAAGGGAGCAGTAGCTTTTGGTCCCTCGTGCCTGTTCATTCTCCAAATCCTTTTTGAGCAAGAGCCAAAAGTAGGGCCTTGGCACGGTTTTGGAAGGGAACAAGGGGAGGAAATTAAGACAGACATCTACCAGGAGCAAAACAAAGGTTTGGCACAGGAGGGAAGTGGAAGGGCACAGACATGACCACGGACCTTCCTGCCTGCACCCTCACTCTGGCCAGCTTGTGCTCCCCTGTCTGCTTGCACCAAGCTAACTTAGCTTGGGAAAACTGGAACACAGCTGAAAACTGCAGGACACCCTTTACCATCCTGCTCTTGAGCCACTCATGGAGCCAAATCAAAGCTCTTAGGGGAGTGCCAACTGCTCCTCAGTGTATTATGCCTTGGGCCATCCCTTGCCACTCTCCCAGTTGGCTCACCTGGTCTGCATTCCTGGCCCTTATGGGAGCAGGGTGACAATTGCTGGCACTGGCAAGGAATGACAGGCAAGCATATTTTGGACTCAGCTGCCTGCTCAAGGGCTAAGGCAAAGCCTTGTAGTGAAACAGAACCCCACCCTGCCAGCCTACATTTCTGTGGCGGGCAGATGTTTATTCTCCCGAGCCCCCCTTCTCTCCCCTACACTGCCACCCCGACAAATGGGGCGAAGCAGTATCACTTTCAGGGAGTGTGTGCCGGGCCTGGGAGGAGGGGGCATTTAAATGAACAGCTGGGGGGGTTTTGTTGTCCCTTGCTCTGGAGCTGTTCCTGCCATTTGGGTTGGTGGCAGATTCACGCTGGGGAGGCTGAGCAGTCCAGGCTGCTCCGGGAGAAAGAGCTGAGTGCTGTCCCGGAGCAGGAAGGATCGCAAAGAGGGTAAGAGTGACCCGGGCAAGAGGCGGGAAGGAGCCTCCTCCAGTGCTTCTCCGCCGAGCCTGCCCTCAAGCAGCCCTCCGCTCTCAGGGGGGGGCGGACCCCCTAACTTCCCGCTCGGCTGGGACGTTCCAAAACGTGAGGACCTGCCGAGCACCCCCGCTACTGCAGGTCAGCCGGGGGTGTGACGCTGTGTCCGGAGGCTCGGGGGCAGCATGCCCGCC